>CM070566.1:33343348-33635848 GCA_036346405.1 Phyllostachys edulis
GCTTGAGTCAGGTCAAGGAAAATCAACTATTCGCCGGTTCTTTGCAAGATTTTGTACACCGATCTTTTTGGAGGTTAGATTTTGTTACCTTATGAAAACATGTCAAATTCTTCACACTGCATATGCAACAGTCACTCAATCAGTACTTATGTTTGATAGAGTGTTTTCGCCTTTACTCTTGAAATCATTTCTGCATTATCCTGTTCAGTTATGGTTCCTTTTTCAACAAGTCGATGTCTATTACACCTTATCAATGTTTTCCTGTTATGTTTGTTTCAAGTATCGATTTCTTTTGTCGATCGATTATCTGTAACATGCAACTCATGAGATACTCCTTGAATTCTAACTCTTTCTTTGTTCTGGTTGCAGGCTTTCATCCTAACTTTTTTAGCCGAATGGGGCGACCGAAGCCAAATAGCAACGATCGCGGTAGGCTGCTACTCCACTAGCACTATATTTTTCTGTTCGCAATATAATATGCTTATATAAGCAACAAATCTCTTGTTGATATATCTAGGCTTCTGTTTTGTGGACCATCATGTCATATATGTCATTTTCCACTCAGCTACGATATTATACAGAAAGTTGCATGTTCCTATCTTACTAGTTCTTACTTACCTTTGCTGTTACCATGCAGCTTGCAACCCACAAGAATGCAATTGGAGTAGCAGTTGGAGCATCATTGGGGCACACTGTCTGCACGTCTCTCGCAGTTGTAGGAGGAAGCATGTTGGCATCCAAGATTTCACAGCGGACAGTTGCAACAATTGGAGGCGTTCTCTTCCTGGTGTTTTCTCTGTCGTCATACTTTTATCCGCCCCTATGATTAAAGGCATTAGCAGCTCCTTCCTCTGGGATGATAGCTTTGATCGTCTCACCTCATGTTGAACAAATGAGTGAACGAAGTAAATCAGTTCTTTGAGCACCTCTAGAGCCACGACTTGCAATTCATGTACAGCCCTTACAGAATGAAATTGTTCTCAGCCGTGCTGCTTTACTTCAGTCTATATGTAGAAGCTGCCTTGTTCAAAGCATGGCTGATTTTTGCTTGGTTGTCTGAAATATAACTTATACGCTATTACAAATGCTGTCCACGGTTCTTCGTGTAGAAAAGATTGTTCTGTCACCATTCTTCTATCTCGTGTAATCTTTGTTTTCCCCCTTCACGATATGGCGTGGAAGATGAGGAAGGAGATTAACGGAATGATAATCGGCGGAGGCGATGATCGCCCTCGAGCTCAGTGGGGTTTGTTCGATGATCGCTCTCGAGCTTGGTGGGATTTGTTCTCGGCCGACGGAGGCTCTCTGACCCTGCCTATGATTGGAAACGGATCAAATACGAATACAAATCCATATTTTTAAAACAAATATGAATTTGAACATTCTCGAATACAAATCGAATGCCGTAACGAATTCGAATTCGAATTGAATATGTACTAAATTCGGTCGAATACGAATATCCTATAACTTTTGCGACAAATCTCGGTAGAACAAATTTATTAACATAACTATATGTTTACACGAGCATCATAGCAACTTTCGGCATAACCAAGTTTTAAACTTCACACCCTGGGTCTTTCACCATGAAAAAATGTCAAAGTATTCATCTTGAGGCCATCTCAACAATGGCTCATTGCAATATTTATCTAAGTCAGACTGCTTTTAGCCTATTTCACATATATCATTTAGAAAAGCATCTAGTTTCTCCTTTTCGGTTCATCCTTAGGATCCACTTTATTGCGAATCCGAATACTATTCGTATTCGTATTCGGTGTCATTTCGTATGCCACATCCGCATTTATATCCGGGAAAAAAGGGATAGTATTCATATTCGTATTCGGTGTCATTCGTATCCGAAAAAAATAGATAGTATTTGTATTTGTTTTTCATTCGAATACGGATTTTACTTACGGCATTTGCATTTTCTCGGATACGAATATCGGATAAAACGGATTATCCTTTACTATTTCCCATCCCTAACCCTGCCGACTAGGTGATGGAAAACTAAGTTTATTTCTCGATTGATTCTTCCTCTTACACCGTCTGCCTTTATAGATTAGGTCAACAGAATTGGGAAGCTATAATTAAGGAAAGCACTGACACAATCGGAAACCAAACTAACACAATCTCAACTCAATATCTCTTAAGGAGGAAACTATCTTATCTCTTAGTAACTATTTTGATCTCCTTCCATAATATGATCCATTGCCATATCGGCAATAGGACTCTGGGTCGACACGACATTGCCATATCGGCAATAGGACTCTTGGCTGACACGACAGTAGGGCTCTCGACCGACCCTGTCGTGTCCTCGCGCCAGCATCTTTGATATGACTTCCCGACAAATGCGTCGACAATATTGTTGGGGTACGGGTAGGCTACGATAGTAACAAATCAAAATTTTCTATCACGTAAACCAGGAAGCCAAGCAAGTAGATGATCATAGATTATTACCACTAGACGCGCAGAGCAGCAGAAAAAAGGTTGGAGCATCCTGGTCCAACGAAGAACGCGTCGATGCAGTGGTCGTAGTCGATCGTCTAGAGCCGAGCACATCGGTGCGGTGGTCGATCGTCTCCTCAAACGACCTCTGCAGTTCCTTGTGAAGATCGCGGATCGTCCTCAAGTGCAACAGCAACCGCAGTAGCGCCTCTACGGTATCCACACGTCCAGGGAAGGAACAACCATACGCCGGTGTGCTAGCAGCAAGTCATACGGCAGAGCTCTCAAGGAGATGGCGGCTAGGGTTTCGGTGGAACAACTCAACTCACGACTTTTGTGTGTCATGTCTGTTACGTTCACTTGTCCTCGCCCAACAACCTCATGCATTTCTTTGTATAGTGCTTGTGATGGATCCTATCCGAACACGTTTGACGAATCGTATTTATACTGGTTTGTTCTATCCCATTAAGTGTGTGACCCGTTAGATTCATGCGTAATCGGTTGTGACTCGGAAACCCTTTCCGATCATGAGTCGTTAGCAGTTCCTAATAGGACATAACGATTCCCGAATACACACGAATTATATCGGACGAACATTAATGCAATAAGATCTACGACTAGGTCCCCATCACTTACGACCAGGTCCTATCTCTATACTACCAGTTCGTAACTCCTTACGACCAGGTTTCGACCACTCTGTGATTACGTTCGACCGCCTCTCGACCAGCTCAGATCTCTATACGACTAGTCCGTGAATCGATCGAACTAAGCATTTACTCGTGTATTCTCCCTTTGCCTCATGATGTCTGGTTGAACTCCAGGTGAGATGTTGTGTCATCCATGGACTATTCAATACTTTCTCGATCGAGTGTCAGATAACTTCACGTGGTCGAACACTTCGACCACTAGTGGCATGGCCATGCACTTTCTTTATCCGATCACAACGAGGGGCCCAAAGACATCTCTCCTGTTATGTTAGGAGGGGCAAATCCCATATCCGACTAGTCACATTCCTCCGCATGTTTCATATCAAACCCGAAAGCTACATTTATAACTACCCAGTTACGAGTAGCGATTGGCAACCCCTAAGAGTGCTATTACACATGTAAGAAACCATGCTGATCTCAGGTCTAAGGATTATACATCACTATTGCTTGAGACCAACTAACGACACACAGAATCATAACAATCTCAATAGTGTCTCAAGGTGGGTCAATCCAACCCCATGTTTTCTAACATGTGTCCATATTATTGATTCGGTATCCTTATACCTATGATCGGTGAAACATGGTCATCAATCAATACAATGTGCTGGTCGATAGAGTCAATAGTGTTCCGACCATTGACATCCAACCAGGGATACATTTAGAACGACATCATCTAAGTTAAGAGTTTCACCAACAAGTCACATATTTGTTAATCTTCATAACCAATGATTCATTCAAGGAACAGGATAACACATTATCCAATATTATGAACATAATGAAATACAATCATCTCTATGATTGCCTCTAGAGCATATTTCCAACAACCATTACCTCCATCCCCACGAACATCTCCATGAAACAACTCGTCCTCGAGCTGAAATAGAGGATAACGTTGCCGAAAATCGTCCAATGGCTCCCATGTAGCATCGAAGGGAGAACAACCCATCCATTGCACTAGCAGTTCCTAAGTACCATGGTCTAGGCGAGCTTAGACAATAGATAATGGCAAAGGAACCACGCGACCATGTATAATGTCCGGTAGTCGGCCAAGAACTGTAGGAATCGGTCGTTGGTACTTCTTGAGTAAAGTGACATGGAAGATATTACGGATGCGAGCTTTTGGAGGAAGACGAAGACGATAAGCAACCGTTCCAAAAAGGGTCCGTAAAAGGGGGGGGGGCAACTTGGAACATTGTTGGTCGGTGATTGAAGCTGTCGTGCGGTGGTGAAGACAAAGCCAAGCGCATTCACCTACCTCAAATTGAACCACTCGATGATGTTTTTCATAGTGTTGCTTCATGTAATCTTGGGCTTGAAGTAGACGCTTGCGGATTTTAGTGAGAAACTCATCATGGTCGTGCCATTGCCGGTTGACCGCCACCACTCATGCCACACCCAGCTGATAAGTCAACAATGTAGGAGGATCGCGCTCATAGACGACACGAAAAGGTGTGGTACGTAGGGAGGAGTGATACGAAGTATTGTAACAAAACTCTGCCCAAGGAAGCCACTACTTAGGACGATCACCGGACAAACATCGCAAGTACAGGGCCAAGAGGGTCATTTACGTAAAACGACCAAGAGGGTCATCTTTGCAAAAAGACCGAGACGGACATCTTTGCAAAGAGGAGATAAAAAAGGGGAGGTCCGGCAAGGCTACGACTACGCGTGGTGGTTGCACAAGGAGTCAAGGGGAAAGGAACAGGGCACGGGGATACTCACCAAGGCCGAGAGGGGGTAGAAAAGGAGGGGGAGGTCGAGGGCTCGGCGGCGACGGTCGAGGACGGCGCGGCGCTCCGGCGAACTCCTTCGGCGGCGAAGTAGCGGCGCAAACTCTGGCGAACTCCTTGTCGACGAGGAGGCAACGTCACTGCCTCAACGAACTCCTTGGCGAAGCTTCAAGTACAGAGCAAGGAGGAAAAGAGCTGGAGAGCTAAGTGGCCAAAGGTGAGGAAAGGAGGGTTGCTCAGGCTATTTATAGCCAAGGAAGAAGGAAAGAGATTCATTGAGAGACTTAGTGATCCACAAGTCAAAGGTAGGTGAAGGACAAGACAAGGTATGGCCTGAAAAAGAAGGAAAAGACGGGTCAGGTAAAGGAAAAGACAAAAAGGGGAACACACGGTACCACAACAGTGACCACATTAACTGTGGCGGAAGGAAGAAGGAGGCGAGCAGAGTTGATAGGTGGGACCAGTCAACTACATGGGCGAGATGGTCAAACCAAAAGGGTGGTCATGATCAAGGGGAAGGTCGTGACCAGCAAAGGTGGTCTCGACCGCAAGGGTGGTCTTTGCAAAAAGACCAACAAGAGAGGTCATGACCGCATAGGTGGTCGTGACCAGAAAAGGGGGTGATCTTTGCAAAAGACCCGCAGAGGGTGGTCTTTGCAAAAGACCACATGGAAGTCCCGACCAAAGGAGGTCGCGACAAAACGACAAAAGAGGAGGTTGCGGCTCCAAGGGGCGGTCGCGGCTAAAGGACAAAAGAGAGGAGGTCGCGGCTAAAGGACAAAAGAGGAGGCCGCGACTAAAGGACAAAAGAGGAGGTCGCGACTCCAAGGGGAGGTCCTGACCACAAGAGGTGGTCGTGACCAGAAGGGTGGTCTTCACAAAAAAGACCACAAGGGTGGTCTTTGCAAAAAGACCAAAGGTCGGGAGGACAAAGAGGTCCTATGGAAATCCCGCAAAGGTGGTCTTTACAAATAGACCACGAGGTCCTGAAGAGAAGGAGGTCAAAAGGGCAAGGGAAAGGCACAGTGAAACAGAGCCGTCTAATGTAGATCGGATGGTTTCAAACGAAGGCGCGGAGGTCTGGTCCATCAGATCCAAACGAAGGGAGGTCTGGACCATCAGATCCAAACGAAGGAAGGTCTAGACCATCAGATCCAAACGAAGGGAGGTCTGGGCCATCAGGATGAACTCAAAGGGAGGTCCTGACGATCAGATCAACTCAAGGGGAGGTCCTGACGGTCAAGATCTAACAAGGGAGGTCCTGATGGTCAAGGTCTAACAAGGGGAGGTCTTGACGGCCAAGATCTAACAAGGGGAGGTCCTGATGGTCAGATCAACTCAAGGGGAGCGATAGCGAGGGAAAGGCGCGGAGGAGCGGGGCTGTTCGATCTAGATCGGAGGGTCTAGAACGAGTGGGAAGTTCGGTTGGTCCGAATGGCCCAATCGCTATGGACGGTTCGATGAAAATCGGACGGTCCAGCAAGGAAGAAAGTTTTCAAGGGACGTTTAAACCCGAGGGAGGTCCAAACAAAGGAGAGTTTGAACCAAAGGGAGGTCCAAACGAAAGGAGATTCCCAAAGTAAAGTTTGGACCAAAAGGAGGTCCAAATGAACACAATGAGATCCAGGTGAACCCGAGGGGGTTCAAATGAACACAAAGAGGTCCAAAAGAACACAATGAGGTCGAATTAAACATAGAGGAGGTTCAAATGGAGTCAAGGAGATCCAATGGAACACAGGGAGGAAAGAGGGTCGGACCAGAGAGTTCCAGAAGAGAGGAGTTCAACCCAAAATTTGGATTTCAAATATCAAGGATATTTGAAACACAAACCCGAACTTAGGACATCTCGGGGGTGGTTGTGACCGAGAGAGAGGTCAAAACCAAAAGGAGGTTTGGACATAAGGGCATGTCCAAACAAGAGATAACCAAACAAGAAAAGGTCTAAACCTCAGAGGGAGTCTAAACCATAAAGGGGAGTTTAAATGATGTCCTGATCCAAAGGGTGATCTGGACCAGGAGGATGGTCTTTACAAAAGACCCCCAAGGGTGACCAACAGGGTGGTCTGAGCAAGGGGGGGGGGTCGTGACCACAAAAGGTGGTCTCGACCAAAAAGGGGTGGTCTTCGCAAAAGACCAGAAGAGGTGGTCTTTGCAAAAGACCACATAGAGATCCAAGGGAGGAGATCCGGAGGGCAAGGAGAGGCGTGGCTAAGCAGAGTTGTCCGATACAAATCGGACGATACAAAAGAGAGGAGGGCGCGGGCAGCGCAAAACGAAAGAGGAGATCTGGACAGAGAGGAATTACAGAGGGAAGGGGAGGTCTGAGCGGACAAAAGAAGGAGAGCAACACCAGAGGCCAAGCAAACACAGAGGGAACCAACTTTGGATTAGTTGAAGTTTAGCTTAGTCATTTTAACACTCAAATTTTGAAAATCTTAGGTTAAGCTTTGGAACTTCAACAAAACCGAATGATTCTTTTTTTTTATTTTGACGATTTTCGAAAGGCTCATAAAACCAGGGTGTTACACGGGCACCATTGAGTTCATCCAAAAGCTCGTCAATGACAGGTATAGAAAATTTGTCCTTGATGGTCTTGTCGTTAAGGGCACGAGAATCCACACAGAAACGCCAAGATGCGTCTTGTTTTTTGACAAGCAAAACAAGTGATGAAAACACCGAAGTACTTTTGCGAATAATACTTTGCGCCAACATGTCATCACATTGCTTCTCAATTTCATCCTTCAACAATTGTGTATAATGATATGGCCGAACGACTACTGGAATTGTGCCTGACATGAGTTGAATATGGTGATCATGACGTCTGGGTGGTGGAAGTCCGTGTGGTTCCTCGAAGAGAACAACGAACTGCTCCAGAAGATCTGCCTCAAGTCTCGGCCAGTAAGGGCGCAAGTTTGGGCACTAGCTCGTGTGGCATCAAGCCCAGTCCATGTCACCCGATGATCATCCCACCAAAACGACATTGTTAGCTTCATGAAATCCCAAAGGATGGGCCCCAAGGTGCGGAGCCACCGAACACCAAGTACCACGTCAAACCCGTCGAGGGGAATCACGTAGCAGTCGATGAAAAATTCTTTGTGGTCAATAGCGAATCGCGTGTTAGCACAAACGCCGGAGCTAGTCACCTGGTCACCGTTCACCACCGTGACCCTCATGCCCGGCCGTGGCATTAGAGACAAGCCGAGGAGCTGTGTGACGGCTTTGGCCAAAAAGGTATGGGAGGAACCGGAGTCCACGAGGGCTAGTAGTTCATGCCAATTGATCGCCATCTTCAGCCGCATCGTACGGCCAGTGCGGAAGCCGGTAGGGCATGTAATGAAATCTCAACATGGTCATTGTCATCCTCCATATCATCGTCGTCGTCAAGCTCGAGGAGATAAATGCCCTTCATGGAACAACGATGGTTTTATGAGAATTTCTCGAGACAAATGTAGCAAAGTCCCTTAGCGTGGTGATCGGACATCTCTTCAACAGAGAGATGTCGGAATGAGAGGCAGGGTTTGCCGCCGTGCCTACGGTCGCCGGGTTCGTGGCTGGCACTGGTGTGGCTACCGCCACAATCACGGAGGCTGGTATGCTGAGCTTCGCACCAGTGTCCTCGACGTGAAGCGCGGCCCCGCGGGGGTTTTAAGTGGTGGCTTCGGATCTCTTGAAGACTCCTCGAGATGCTGCTCATATGCCCTAGACAGGCTCATGGATGTTTGGAGATGAGTTGGATTTTGAAGCTCGACGTCGGTTTCCAATGGTTTGCCCAGCTAGACGGTGAAGAGTTGTACTTGTTGTAGTGCCGAAAGCGGTTCGGTGCGGTATATGAGAGCCAAAAATTTCTTTAGGAAAGCATCAACCGTTGTTGTTCGTCGAAGTTGTACTTGTTGGCTTTCAAAAATCTGTGCAAAGGTCAAAAAAATGCTAGACATTTCTATCTTGCTCCCTATTGACTTTAAAAACCAATAATGTTGTATAACTATTTGAATGGCACTGCAAAACATAACCTGAAAAAAACTGTACCTATCTTGTAAAAAAGAGGACATATACATCTTATGTGTGTTTACCATCCATTAGTCTAGTGTTGTAGTCTGGTGGTCTTTGGTTGGAAAGTAGGTGTCGTTGCTTTGGTTGTATCGTGACTTCATCATTCTTGAATTGGTGGTTGCAGTCTCGTTCCTATCAAAGAAATAAAGCAGAACTCCTGCCCCTTGCTTCAGTTCAGGGCACAGTTCAGCGCACAGCTCGTTGATTACCCGTGCGATATATAGTAAAATTACTTAAAATACATGAAAATGACTTAACTCCCTCCGACTCAATCTTTATTTAAAATCTTCGGACTTGTTTATCTTTTCACTTTTCTTATATGTAGATCATCTGTGGAACGATGCTCAATCTACATGTATATTCCTCATTCAGACAATTTTGTCCAAAATTGTTAGAGCACCTACTTATATTTTAACAATGACGAACCTTTGTCTGTAACATTTACTAAAATGGTTACTTATTAGTAGTGCTAACATATTTTCACCAATTTAATCTTCCCAATAATGGTTTTGTCTTTCATGTAAAATAGCCTAGCTGTCATTAACTTTATTTAATCATTGTTGTCCCATGCTACTAACATGTTTCAGCTCTTTCCTATTGTTCGGAGCAAGATACAAAGCAAAAAACTATAGTGGCCTAGTCCATTGCGTCTTGAACCGAAGGAACATAAACTGCACAACCATCAAGCAAGCAAAATTCTCTTGGACGATATTTAAAGTATATAGCATCGGAGACAAGCCGTGCCTGTGGTCGCCAGGTTCGCGGATGGCACTGGTGTGGCTACCGCCACAATCGCGGAGATCAGTATGCTGGGCTTCGGCACCAGTATCCCTGGCGTGAAGCGCAGCCTCGCGGGGGTTTTTAAGTGGTGGCTTCGGATCTCTTGAAGACTCCCCGAGATGTTGCTCATATGCCCTAGCCAGGCTCATGGACGTTTGGAGATGAGCTGGATTTTGATGCTCGACGTCGGTTTGCCCAGCCCGACGGTGAAGAGTTGTACTTGTTGCAATGCCGAAAGCAGTTCGGTGCGGCATATGAGAGCCAAAAATTTCTTTTGGAAAGCATCAACTGTTGTTGTTCGTTGAAGTTGTGCCAATTCGCCAAGTGGATTGCTACGGAGGGGAGGACCGAACCGCATATTGACGAAGTTTGAGAAGCGAACACATGATAACAAGCCTTCATCGTGTTCGAGTTGGTAGTACCACTGTTGCATGGCGCCGATCAAGTGGTAGGATGCCAACCACACTTCTCTTCTTCCATGGTTTGTTGCCCTCAGAAAAACTACTCACACTGATTGAGCCAAGGAAGAGGGTCTTCTTCGCCGTCGTAGGTCGGGAAGGAGAGCTTGTGGAAGCGAGGGACAGCACGTCTGTCTTCGTCTTTGCATGACATGGGTCGGGTGGTTTGCCCCTGCCGTGAAAACCGCCACCGAGCCCACCGGTTGACGTGGGGGATGCCGCCGAGCCACCGGTCTTCCAACCGACAATTACTTGATTGTGGGCGGCTTGCTGTGCGTTGATGCTGCTGACCTTCGTCATCAGCAGTGCGAGCTGCTTGAACACGTCATCTAGGGTTTTATTTTTCTCCATGGGGAAGGGTGGTGGTGAGTGCTTTGATACCAAATTGATATGGTGTGAAAGATGAGGAAGGAGATTAATGGAAGGATAACTGGGGGAGGCGATGATCGCCCTCGAGCTCGGCGGGATTTGTTCCCGGCCGACCGAGTGTCTGACCCTGCTGACTAGGTGGGGGAAAACTAAGTTTATTTCTTGATTGTTTCTTCCTCTTACACCGGCTGCCTTGATAGATTAGGCCAACAAAATTCGGAAGCTATAATTAAGGAAAGCACTAACACAATTGGAAAGCAAACTAACACAATCTCTCTTAAGGAGCAAACTATTTTATCTCTTACTAACTATCTGGATCTCCTTCCATAATACGATCCGTTGTGTGGATATCATGGGGATATGCTCACGATCTTTATGTGATGGTACAATTGGCAATAGCTCTTTGGGTTTGTCGAAACGATCGTTTTCGGTTTTGTTGAAATCCTGTTTTCAGCAAGTGTCAGGATAATCGGTAGTACCGACGTGTAATGCGCGGTACTACCGCGATGCGGTAGTACCGGCTTGTGTTTGACGGTAGTACCGCTGGTCGGTATTACCGCAAGCAAAGCGGTATGGTTTTTCCAGAACAAGTGTTTTTGGAAGTTTTGGATTTCCTTGAGGAGCGATGCGACCGCTTGATTATAGGTGCGATACTACGCATGATCTTGTAGTACCGGCCATAACATGACGGTAGTACCGATTTGGTTTCTGAGTTTCGTTTAGCTTGGAGATTTGTTTTTGGGTTATGTCATTTCCATGTTTGTTTATGCATATATGTTGCACATTGCATGTTTTGAGCTAACGTGGGTCAAGTTGTGAAGAACTTGTTCCGGAGATTTATTTCTTGGTCTATTCTTTGTGCGGTGGCTTGCGTGTCAATGACGGTCAGCGGCGAGGAGGATCGGGACTAAGCTAGGAGAGCCGAGGTCCGTAACGATCATGGATGCCGGTGAGGTCGGTGACTCAAGCATGGCATGAATGGGCGAGGTGGATCGAACCGCGCTTCGATCTACCGTTGGATCAAGCGGCGAGGGGTCGGTGCAAGTGCCTTGGAGGTTCCGATGGGATTGGACGGGAGAGACTTGCCGACATGATGAGAGCCGTTGATCAACCCACACGTGGCGGAGCGGCGATTGCTTCGACGAGTTGGACTCGGTCCATGGAGAAGGATCGAGAAGGGTATTTTGGTAATTTCACCAAATACCACCTTGGTGACCTAATACCAACCCACGGCGCAAAAGCGGTCGTCAAGAAGTGGTTTAGGTCAAGAAAAGTGAAGACGGCGCTTTAAAATACGTGCGTGTGTGTCCTGTTTGTTATTGGGCCTAACGGAGCCCATTAGGGTTAAGTCTTCTAGAAGCTCTAGGCCTCATATAAATAGAGAGGTCTGCTGTTCACAGCAGACTAAAGGCACTTCATTTGAAAACCCTAGTTTGGTTTTTAGGGTTTAGGGAAGAAAAGAGAGGCATAGGCTCTAGAGAGATGGATTGATGTGTATGCTCTTGGATGGAGCTCTTGTCCTCTGAGGAGTGGTCAGAAACAAAGAACATCATGAATCAATCTATGGATGTTCCTCCAAAGATGAGCTCCCTCTTGTGTTCTTCCTTCTCTTTTGATGATTTTGGGTGCTTCCTTGATCCATTGGTTTTGGTTGTTCTTGTGCACTCTTACTCCTTGCTGTGACATGTGGGAACGTATCTAAGGTCACCTAGATCATCATTCTCCCACGAGCAAGAGTTGGATCAAGTTTTTCGTTTTGCTCGGTTCTTTGCCCTTCTTAGGTAAAACTGAAAAGATCGAAACTTTGACGTAGATCTGGACAATCGCCACTTGGAATAGGTTCCTAATACCCATAGGAAGGTGTGTTCCAAATTTGGTGGAGTTTGGCCTTACGGTTTAAAAGTTACGTCGATTTTCGATTTTGTTTTCAGTCGTTTGTTCATCGTCAGACAATCGGTATACCGCACTTTTGCTCGAGGTAGTACTGCTGATGCGGTAGTAATACCAAGACATTTGCTCTGATAGTACCGCGATCTTGGTAGTACCGCACTTACAACAAATGTAGTACCTTTGTCCCCGATTTTTCGAGATTTCTTCAGGAGTTTGTCGCTATGCTTTGAGGGTTTAGGAGTGGATTCATTCAAGTCTTCCACTTGTGCTTAAGCATTCATCTTCATAGCTCTCATAGCTATTGGAGTGATTTGCGATTTGAGAATTGAATCCATTATCTTTGCAAAAATAAATTGGTGCTCCTATTCACCCCCTCTAGTCGCCTTTCGGTCCTACAATTGGTATCGAGCAGGTTAGCTCTTCTCATAGATCTTAACCGGTCTTTGAAGCCATGGCGATCGACAAGTATTCACTCAAACCTCATATTTTCGATGGAGTTGATTTTGCTTCTTCGAAGGCTCGCATGCAAGCCTACATCGAGGCTCAAGGGCGCTTATTTGGCTTAAGGTCAAAAATCCATATGTCGTCTTGGCCGATGACGATGTGATCACTCGGACATTGAGGCTAACAAAGAAAGCTCGCAACTTCTTGATCCAAGGTCTTAGTCGATCCGAGTTTGAGCGTGTGGCTCATTTGAGGTCTGCTCACGAGATCTGGAGAACTCTCTGTGACTACCACGAGGGCTCGATTGCGATCAAGGAAGTGAGATGTAACCACTCAAGAAAGAATACTCAAAGATTGAGCAAAGACACGTGAGTCTTTAGATGAGTGTGGGGAGGTTCTCCAAGATTCTCCATGATCTTCGCTACTGTTGATCTTGTTTTCACCGAGTCCGAGAATGCACGCCACTTCTAGGTGCTCTTGATGTGAAGGTCCGGGGATGAAGATCACATCTATCAATGACAACATCACATGAGTGAGCTTACCATGGATAAGCTCTACTCGAGGTTGAAGACGCATGAGATTGACTTTATCTCGCGTCTCCCCAAGACAGAGTCGATGGCTTTGGTGGTCGACCCATCGAAGGGTAGCTCGACTGATTCCTTTGATTTTGGCTCATCTGGTTTTTCTTTGTCAGCTTTACATTCTTTGAGCGATGAGCAGTTAGAGAAGCTACCTGAAGATGATTTAGCCCTCCTATCCACCAAATTCTCGAGAGTTTATAACAAAGTGAGGAACAGGAGGAGAGGTGGCCCTGTCACTTGTTTCGAGTGTGGTGAGCCTAACCACATTCGCTCCAAGTGCCCCAAGCTGAAGGGCAAGGAGGAGAAGGACTCTCGAGGCGTCATCAAGCCAAAGACAAGAAAGGCAAGAAGCCAAACTATCGCAAGTTCGTTAGCCAAGTCCTTACCGCTCTTGAGAATGTTAACATGAGCGATGTGGACTCGGAGGCGGAGGACGGCGACGATGACTCTCATGGCAAGAAGAAGGCCGAGACTTCACCGGCATGTGCTTCATGGCTAGCGGCACCATGACGTCGACTCCTCCAACGACGATTTACGACCTTTTCAATGATCCCGATGAGGTATGTCCTCACCGCCGGATGAAACGTGCTTTGGTCATTTCGAACGAAAATTAGATAAGCAAGCTAGAATGCTTAAGAATCGTGACATCATGATTGATAACTTGAAACTAGAAGTTGCTACACTCAAATCGATTAGTCCTGAAGATGTTTGTGATGCTTGTTCGGAATGTATGATGAATTGGTAACTCTAAGACTTGCTCATTCCTCTGTTACAAATCAATTGAAAGATGCTCGATGATCTAGAAACTCTCAAGTCTAGTCACCTTGCATGAATGCCATTGCTTTAGATGTGACTCTTCGTTGATGCTATCCCTTTGCCTTGTTCAAATTGTGCTTTGCTTGAACTAAAATTGGATAGTGCTACAAAAGAACCGAGTAAATTTGATGCTAGTCACACTGCTCTCATTGTGAGAAAAATAAGATTAAAATGAAGGAGATGTCTGAAATGATTACGACTCTAAAAGCGCTTCATGTGAAAACTGTGTTAAACTCACACTTGAGAATGATGCTTTAAACAAGACACTAGAAGAAAAGGCTAAAATTGAACAATCCATGTCCATGACCTTCTTCAAAGAAAATTGTTGATTTTGATTCTTGTACTCTTTGTATTGAACTTGGGCATAATGTAGATAAGATACAAGAAGCTTTTAGAGTTAAGTTCAAAGAGCAGTTGGATAAGATTAGGGATAACTATTGTGTGTCTTGTGAGGCTTTGAAAGTGAGGTAGTTCATTATAAGGAAAAATCGATAGGGCTAGCAAGTCAAATAAGTGTGCTTCTTGTTATGAACTAGCCAAACAAAATGACTACCTTAAAGAGACACTTGAGAGATTTATTGGTGGGAAGAAGAACCTCAACATGATTCTAGACAAATCTAAGGTGAGTGTGAATAATAGAGGCCTAGGATTTGATTCCTAGAGCATACCATGAACCATCCACCTAAGGTTGTTAGAGTTGTTGAGAGTGGCCTGCTTGAGGTAGAACCCCTAATCCATCCAAGATAGTCTTTAAATCACCGGTTTTGCCCAAACCACTTCTAGCAAGATAGGTGCTTCTACTTCATCAGTCGACCCTCAAAAGGTCAAGTACCATTGCACCTTCTCGCAAGAAGAATGGCCACATTGTTGAGTTACTCGCTTAGAGAGCCAAGATTGAGAGGAAGGAGAGGATGAGTACCTTGAGAACCATTAGAGGAGTTCCTTCACCTGCTGTTGTCTCTAGAGCTAGGCAGCCTGTCTTTCCTGCTAGACATAGGCCTAGGTTCGTAGATGACTTCTTTGACTCCTTTGGTGGTTCTAGGCAGCGTGCTCTGGTTTAGGATTTCGTGAGGAGAGACCGCGGGTAGCATCTAGACAGGGGGAGTACCGACCTTTTGGTAGGTCGATTCGGAGAGGTCTAGGTGGTTCTCGTGTGCGTTATTATGATTTTGCTCCTAACCATTTTATCGCCGCTTCTCTTGCTTTTGCCTAAGCATCGTGTGACTCAAGATCGATTCCCAAGTCTTTTATCACTAACCCCAAAGATCGAGAGCACAGATGTTTCCTGCTCGTGCCTTGTAGGTCCGTCGTGCGAGGAAGGAGGACATATGGCTTGTTGACTCCGGGTGCTCTCGACACATGACCGGGGATTCTAGATGGTTCTCCTCCTCACACGTGCATCCGCAATGAATTGATCACATTTGGGGATGCTTCTCTCGGGACCGTGATAGCCAAGGGCACAAAGTCTTGGCGTCAACAACAAGTTCATGCTCAAGGACGTCGCTTTGGTAAGTAAGCCGAGGTATAATCGCTTTACTTTTCACCGCTTGATGAGGGTCTAGAGGTGAGATTTAAGAGTGGTGAGTCTTGAGGTTATAGATTCCTCTGGTGAGCTTGTCTTTGAGATCTCTAGGTTTGAGAGGATCTTTTGTCTTGATTTCCGTGTCTCTTCTCGCTTCTAGCCCTAGGTGTCTTGTAGCCGACTCCCATGATTTAGTGTTGTGGCATCGTAGGCTTGGTCACATAGGCCACCACTTGACTAGAGTCGAGAGTAAGGATTTGATTAGAGGTCCGCTTAGGTCAAGGTCATTAGAGACCTTGTGTGCACACCTCAGAGACATGGTAAGATGGTTTCGCTTCTCATCCACCTCTTTCCTTAGTGATGACAGATGGACTGGACAACTTTTGCACTTAGACACCGTTGGTCCTTCTAGAGTTCATCACCAATGGGAAATGGTATGTGCTTGTGATTGTGGATGATTACTCCGGTATTCATGGGTTTATTTTCCGGTTTCTAGGACGAGGCATTTGGGTTCTTTAGAGAGTTGGTCCTTAGACTTGTTTGTTGAGCTTCTGGAGCGTTGAGAGCCATTAGGAGTGACAATGGGACAGAATTCAAGAATTCTTCCTTTGCCACTTTACTCGATAAGGGCTAGAGCACCGCCATCACCTAGAGTTCCCAAACAGAATGGTGTTGTAGAGAGGAAGAATAGGACCCTTGTAGAGATGGCGAGACCATGCTAGATGAGCATTCCACACCTAGGAGGTTTTAATGAGGCGATCTCTACTGCTTGTTATATTTCTAATAGGGTTTTCTTGAGATCTGTAATTGGTAAGACTTCTTATGAGCTCAGATTTGGTCATAAGCCCAAAGTTTCTCATTTCAAGATTTTTGGTTGCAAGTGCTTCATTCTTAAACATGGCAACCTTGATAAATTTGAATCTAGATGTTCTGATGGCATATTTCTTGGATATCCTGCTCATTCTCGTGGCTATCGTGTATTTAATTTTGACACTAACAAATTGTTGAGACTTGCGAAGTCACTTTTGATGAGGCTAGTCCCGGTACTAGACCCGATGCTACAGGTACACAGGGTTCCTAATATTCGAGAAAGCATCTTCGTCGACGATGACTCTGAGGATGAGGACCCAATCCATCCTCCACCATTTTCGAAAGGGTTGGGGAGCCTGCTTCTACTACACCAGCTTCAGATGAGCAGCCTCTTCCTACCTTCACCGACGATCAGAGTGGCTCTGTTCCTACCTCCACAGCCCATGAGGTAGAGGCCACTTCTGCTCCAGGAGCTCCTCTTCATATTCAAATGACAAAGATCCACCGAGCAGCATTATTGGGGATATTCATGAGCGAGTCACTCGCTCGTGTTCATTTCTTCCGATTCTCATGCATATTCTGCTTTTGTTGCTTCTTTTGAACCCCGAGATGTTACTCATGCTCTTTCTGATGCCTCTTGGGTCAATGCCATGCATGAAGAACTTGAAAATTTTGAAAGAAACAAAGTCTGGACCTTAGTTGAACCTCCACCTAATCATAATGTAATTGGAACAAAATGGGTTTTCAAAAATAAGCAAAGTGAAGATGGGTTGGTAGTTCGCAATAAGGCTAGACTTGTAGCACAAGGGTATTCCTGTAGAGGGCTTAGACTTTGAGGAGACCTTCGCCTCAGAGCTAGATTGGAAGCCATTCGCATTTTGCTAGCATTTATGCATCCAAGGGCTTCAAGCTATTTCAAATGGATGTTAAAAGTGCTTTTCTGAATGGTTTCATAGAAGAAGAGGTCTATGTCAAGCAACCACCTGGTTTTGAAAATCCTAAGTTCCCAAACCATGTTTTTAAACTCTCCAAAGCCTTGTATGGATTGAAGCAAGCCCCTAGAGCTTGGTATGATAGGCTTAAGAGTTTCTTGCTCAAAAATGATTTTAAAATGGGAATAGTTGATAAAACTTTGTTCACTCACAAGCATGGCAATGACTTTTTGATGGTTCAGATTTATGTGGATGACATTATATTCGGTGGTTCCTCTCATGTTTTGGTGTCCAGATTTTCAGATTCTATGAGCAGGGAGTTCGAGATGAGCATGATGGGCGAATTGACCTTTTTCCTTGGTCTTCAAGTCAAGCAACTGAAAGAAGGCACCTTCATTCATCAAAGTAAGTATACAAAGGACCTTCTTGGCGCCGACATGGGAAGTAGTAGACCAATGTCTACTCCCATTGCCACGACCACCGTCTTTGGACCCAGATGAGGATGGAGAGCCCGTGGACCGTAAGAGTACCGCAAAGATGATCGGCTCCTCCTCTACCTCACAAAGATCGAGGCCGACATACAGCTTTGTTTGTGTGTCATGCGCCGATTTCGAGCTTCCTCGAGCTTCTCATCGTCAAGCGGTCGTCGCATATTCAGTACCTTGAGACACTCTTGACTTTGGACTTTGGTATTCTTCTTCTTCGCTCTCTCCATTCGCGCTTTTTCTCGATGCCGATTTTGCGGGGTGTAGAGTAGATAGGAAGAGTACTTCCGCACTTGTCATTTCTAGGCACATCTCTTATCTCTTGGTCATCTAGGAAATAGGTCTTACATTGCCGATCCTTCGCCGAGGCCGAGTATGTAGTCTATGCACCATGAGTTGCTCTCGTGTTCTCTGGATCTTATCTACTCATGGGACTATGGGTTGTCTTTGGGTAGTGTTCTCTTTTCTGTGACAACACTTCGCCATTAATATTGCCAAAACCCAAAGCAACATTCTAGGACTAAGCACATTGATGTTAGATATCATTTCCTTAGAGACCATGTTGAGAAGGGTGATGTTGTGCTTCACTTTGTAGAGTCCGAGCGGCGGTGGCGGATATCTTCACTAAAGCTCTTGATTCTTCTCGTTTTGCTTCTTTATGAGGAGAGTTGGGGGTTGTTAGTCCTCTTGGCCTGTTTTGAGGGGAGTTTGCTCTTTTGCATTCATTTGTATCATAATGCATTTTACAATTCAAAGAACTTGCATTGTAATATAACCTTGTGGAGCTTTGATTATTATCCTTGTATGACTTGATTTCATGTTTTATACCTGTCATGTCTTGTGCTAGTTTGCTAGACTTCCTTTATGGCTTTTTATGTATAACCTAGCTTTTGCCATGCTAGCTTTATTATCTGTGAGAAAATTGAATCAAAACATGACTTGTTGGATCTTGTGACTAGTTTTGCTTTAGTGATCCTCTTATGATTCATGCCATGTCATATAGGCTTAATTGAGTCTTGAACTTATTCTGAGTTTTAAATCGAGCTATGATAATTCTTAAGTCAAGCAAATGAAAAATGTGCTTTTCGTGCGAAAAAACCGATCTCACCAATTCTTTCTCATGAGACGACTTGCCATTGCACTAGGCATGAACTCGGGGAGTTTTGGATGACCTGCACCACTCTCTTAAGCTTTTGTTGCTTGGGATGGTCGAGTGAGGCTTGAGATCTAGCACAATGGTAAGAAAACAAATTGAAATTGGTTGAAGCTTAGGAGGCGCTGTGGATGGCTCCTAGTCCGAGACTTGCTTTACTAAGATAAAACCAATCATTTTCAAAGAAAGTGCTCAAAGTGCTAAATTCTAAGTGCTTGAACCATTTGATTCAAAACTGAACTCAAAATGCTCAAAATTAACTAAATTCTAGTTTCGGTCTCCATCTTGCTTATAGACATGGCCTCGACTCATTTTTGGATACCTTTAGTTAAACTGTGATCTTGAGCAACCGGTCATGCCTTCAATTCATTTAATCTCGGATCATTGCTATTTTGGCCTTAGCTTTATGGTACATGTTTTGCCATACTTGCTTATAGCTTCTTCACATAATATGGCTTGGTGTAATACTTGTACAGCCTTCATGGATAATCTTCATGGCTCCTTTTGCTTTAATTACAAACAAACAAACAAAAAATTAAAAAATGAAAAATTATAAAAATTACAGCCATTCCATTACTTTCATGCTCTATCTTCTTCCATGCACCTTGATGAATTCATTGTCAAAGGGAGAAAGATTGGTAAAAATGTTGTTTTAGAGCTTTTTGGAGTCATAGGGTTTTTATTGATCATAGTGAGTGGGATCATTTCTATTGCATTCTTTTGTTCTTATTTGCCTTTTCTGAAGTTGATTTGCAATTCTTGAAGACTCACAATGATCAAAGGTCATTTCAACAATTGTTCTTTCATATGGACCTTAAGTGAGATTTTGACCCGCTTCGGAAAATGAAGCTTTCTTGCCTTCTTTTGTCAGATCTCACTTGTCGATACTATTCGGAGCTAGCTTGGTCATTTCCTTTGCTTTTTCTTGCATTTGGACCAAGTTGTGCCTTTGAACAAAAACGCCGAGTTTTTATTTTTTCAAACCTCAAATTTTGCATTTAGGAATTTGCCAATGTGTTCATCAAGGGGAGATTGTGGATATCATGGGGATATGCTCACGATCTTTATGTGATGGTACAATTGGCAATAGCTCTTTGGGTTTGTCGAAACGATCGTTTTCGGTTTTGTTGAAATCTGCTTTTGACAAGTGTCGATATAATCGGTAGTACCGGCGTGTATCGCGCAGGTATTACCGCTGATCTTGGTAGTACCGGCTTGTGTTTGACGGTAGTACCGCTGGTCGGTATTACCGCAAGCAAAGCGGTATGGTTTTTCCAGAACAAGTGTTTTTGGAAGTTTTGGATTTCCTTGAGGAGCGGATTACGATCAAGAAGATGGGTGCTTGAGATTATCATGATCTTGATAGTACCGCCATAACATGACGGTAGTACCGATTTGGTTTCTGAGTTTCGTTTAGCTTGGAGATTTGTTTTTGGGTTATGTCATTTCCATGTTTGTTAATGCATATATGTTGCACATTGCATGTTTTGAGCTAACGTGGGTCAAGTTGTGAAGAACTTGTTCCCGGAGACGATTTCTTGGTCTATTGTTGTGCAGGTGGCTTGCAGGTCAATGACGGTCAACGGCGAGGAGGATCGGGACTAAGCTAGGAGAGCTGAGGTCCAGAACGATCATGGATGCCGGGTGAGGTCAGGTGACTCAAGCATGGCACAGAATGGACGAGGTGGATCGAACCGGCAGTTCGATGCAGCTGGTTGGATCAAGCGGCGCGGGGGTCGGTGCAAGTGCCTTGGAGGTTCCGATGGGATTCGGACGGGAGAGACTTGCCGACATGATGAGAGCCGTTGATCAACCGACACGTGGCGGAGCAGGCGATTGCTTCGACAGGATTGGACTCGGTCCATGGAGAAGGATCGAGAAGGGGTATTTTGGTAATTTCACCAAATACCACCTTGGTGACCTAATACCAACCCACGGCGCAAAACGGTGGCCAAGAAGTGGTTTAGGTCAAGAAAAGTGAAGACGGCGCTTTAAAATGCGTGCGTGTGTGTCCTGCTTGTTATTGGGCCTAACGGAGCCCATTAGGTTAAGTCTTCTAGAAGCTCTAGGCCTCATATAAATAGAGAGGGTGCTGTTCACAGCAGCCTAAGGCACTTCATTTGAAAACCCTAGTTTGGTTTTTAGGGTTTAGGGAAGAAAAGAGAGGCATAGGCTCTAGAGAGATGGATTGATGTGTATGCTCTTGGATGGAGCTCTTGTCCTCCTGAGGGAGTGGTCAGAATCAAGAACATCATGAATCAATCTATGGATGTTCCTCCAAAGATGAGCTCCCTCTTGTGTTCTTCCTTCTCTTTTGATGATTTTGGGTGCTTCCTTGATCCATTGGTTTTGGTTGTTCTTGTGCACTCTTACTCCTTGTCTGTGACATGTGGGAACGATCTAAGGTCACCTAGATCATCATTCTCCCACGAGCAAGAGTTGGATCAAGTTTTTCGCTTTGCTCGCTTCTTTGCCCTTCTTAGGTAAAACTGAAAAGATCGAAACTTTGACGAGATCTGGACGATCGCCACTTGGAATAGGTTCCTAATACCCATAGGAAGGTGTGTTCCAAATTTGGTGGAGTTTGGCCTTACGGTTTAAAAGTTACGCCGATTTTCGATTTTGTTTTCAGTCGTTTACATTCATCGTCAGACAATCGGTAGTACCGCACTTTTGCTCGAGGTAGTACTGCGATGCGGTAGTATCAAGACATTTGCTCATGTAGTACTGCGATGCGTAGTACCGCACTTACAACAATGTAGTACCTTTGTCCCCGATTTTTGATTTCTTCAGGAGTTTGTCGCTATGCTTTGAGGGTTTAGGAGTGGATTCATTCAAGTCTTCCACTGTGCTTAAGCATTCATCTTCATAGCTCTCATAGCTATTGGAGTGATTTGCGATTTGAGAATTGAATCCATTATCTTTGCAAAAATAAATTGGTGCTCCTATTCACCCCCCCTCTAGTCGCCTTTCCGGTCCTACACGTTGCCATATCAGCAATAGGACTCTCTGACACTGCAATAGGGCTCTTGGCCGACCCTGCCGTGTACTCCTTGCGCCGGGTCTCTGATACGTCTTCCCGACATATGTGTCCACAACACTTCAGGTGTAGTAACAAAATTGAAGGGAGTTCAAACCATCAATTGGAACTTTGAGTTAATCTGACCTGGTATTAGATTTGGCTTTCAATGTATGTGGTTACTAGTACTATTTTGTACCCCCAGGGCATTTTGCACGGATGCCATAGAATCTGAAATTCTGATGTCGACTGAATGCCAAATTTGTCTTGGAGTTGCGATCACTGCAAGTTCTCAGCATATTTGCACTGGTCTCTCTGCATGAACATTAACGAAGTGGTATGATGTGGTGTTTTGCATAGCCACTTAGGTAGAGAACTAGAGATCTTAGTATTTCTTGCTTGATGATAGAAAGAAAAAACCGATGCAGTACAAACTCACGCAATGAATTGCAACATACTATATTACCCTCGCTAGCCTCTACACAAGAAGGTGTATCTGGTGCATCCCATCCATTCAATCCTCCATACCTTTCCAACTTTTTTTTGTTGAGAATTCATACCTCCCAAACTTAAACATGTTGTGTTGATCTAGTTTACCAGGTAGGATTGTAGGTACCCCAGCTCACTCAAAAGTTCAAATATAGCTAGCTACTTCTATAAACTAAAGCCTATAAACAGGGGACTAAACTGCATTCCTCTCTTTGCATTTTACAAACGTAGGGATGCAGGGAAAAAATAATCGGCCGGTAACCATCGGTAACCAGATTTACCGGCTGGTCTTAGGAACGGAAAAACCGGTCGGTTTTTCCCGGTTTAGCCAATTCAAATTATAATTTTTGAATTTTGGCTAGTTTTAATCAAATTCAAACGAATTTCATCTGGATTTTTTTTTCGGGAATTCCGTTAACTGGCCGGTTACCGTTTCCGGCTAGCTACCAGGAAATTGCCCGGTTCCGGTTCTTTTATCCCTGGATGCAGTTGCTAGGCATGACCTGAAATTTATAAACATGCTAAGTTCCTGATTACTCAATGAACATTCATGAGCTAACATTTGTAGCCACCAGCTATGGAGTGTCACATTGCAAGATAGATTACAAGTAATCACTAATAACGGATCACACTCAAGAGTCAGGAGTATATGTATGGTTAACTTAAATGCCAAGGCAATCAAGCAATAATTCCTGGCTGATTTTCTCTAAAAAAACAAACATACTGCCTTCTGCTCTTGGTTAGTGTGCCACCTAAAAACTCGTAAAATAAAGATGGATTGACCCGGAAGGAAGAATGAACCTTTTTAATTAAAAAAGGAAAGTGGCCCATTTTGGGGACATAAAAACATCAATATGACATATTTGAATTCCAGTTGATTTGCCCATCTAGCCCTTTTCTCGTTGCATTGGTTCATAACACGTGGAATAGCATGGTAAATATAGCATAAAAAAATTAGTATGAGAAAACAACTGAATTGCACTTTATTAAGAGAATGTTTTCTGTGTTCCTAATGAAACTTACACTTTCGAATCATTCTTTCAGTAGCTAACGAAGCATCCATAGCCGAGTTATTACAGTACAGTCCTTGGTATGGCAAGAACCACAAAAATAAGCTCTTGCTAAAAGATACTGCGATGTTAGGCATATACAATGGTACAGATAGCGGCTGTCTATAGCAACTCTCTATGTCATCTGTAGACAGCACTAAAGACAGCTCATACAATGGGTTATGATGTTATAGTCGGCTACAAAATTGTAGACAACACACAATCTTTTAATGCTTTTCTTGGTTCTGGTGGTACAGTCGGCTATAGAATTATAAACAACACATTTCTCCCTCTTTATTCTCTTTCATCCACATCAGTTTAAATTCTACGTGATAGTGGCTATAGACAGCTGATGTAAGTCTATTGTATATGATCTTAGCAGTAAACAAAGAACAGGGGCATCGGAATGCGTGCACTCGCTCTACGTCAAAGACGTGCCAATCCTCACATGACAGGTGTCTAATCCGTAGTCGGCACCGAGCAGGCTTGCGAGGAAGGCAAGGCCGCCACCCGAGAGGCACTTATAACCAACTCATACGTGCAGCTACCTCACCTTTACATCCATATAACCACCATAACCACCTCCATTCTTTGACTGCCTTCCCTTGCACTCTACACTTCTCTCACTCCTCTCTCTCTCTCTCTATACATAACACTACGAGCGACCAAGCTGGGGCACTCACGGCAATCTCTCCTGCCTCACCTTCGCATTTGCCACAGCCAAGGATGACACCCATCAGTGAGAAAGAGTCCAAGGAGCTGGAAGCACAAGCTGCAACAAGCCATGGTGCTCCAATTCCACGTAAACGCATCTTATTCTTGCATACAGATCGATTCTTGTCGTCACGATCCGTGCATATGCGCCACCGAACATTGCATACGACACACAATTTCGCTACTTGTAAGAAGGGGCAGATCTAGGTAGATGCATGGGTGCAGTTGCAGCCCCATATTTTTTTTTACACAAAAAATCAAGTATAAGATAGATGATATATTATGTATATATATACATACATGGTCTAAATACCAACATTTGCACCTCTTTATTGTTTTCATCCTACATTCACTTAGTATAGTGACAGCCCACGCGAGCACGTGGCCCATTATATATAAAAATAATGAGTGATCAATGCTAGAATGATTGATTGGTTACATTTACTGAGCGCGAGTTTTTTCTATAAGTTAGTAACGATGATGTAATCATCAGTTTTCAAGGCGTGAAGGAACGCCGTGTGAAGTTGTATTTTTTTTTCTAAAATATTTGTGATTTCGGTTGTAGTCTAAACAATACGTATAATCTGTTATATTTGACAGGCAGGCTTAGACACGGTGTGAATTCAGGACGCAGTGGATATTACGAGACCTTGTTCTTTCACATATCCATTCCCACAGTGGCCTGATTCTTATCTTTGGCCACGCGCACAGGTGCGGCGCGGGACGAGGAGGCGGCCATCGGGAAGGCGAAGAGCGCCGGCCAGGAGAGCCAGGCGTCGAGGCGCGACGTCCTCGCCGGGATCAGGAAGCTCATCAGGAGCTTCAAGAGCTTGTCCCACATCTTTGAGATCTACAAGGAGGGTGATGGCGATGAGGAGGACATGGACATGAACATAGAGATCGGGTTCCCCACAGATGTGCAGCATGTGACCCACATTGGCCTGGATGGGAGCAGCAATATTTCAAGCCTCAGGGGGTTGGAGGGGGCAAGGGGCCTGCTCTCCCTCTCCAGCCTCACCCTCGAGCAGTTTGAGTTTGCCATGGCCTCACTGGCTGCTCACAAGGAGCACAGTGTGCCGGTGGTAGACAGAGTTGCCCCTAATTAATTAGGCTGGCTGCCGCATAGCGTCTGTGATCATGGATCTGTGGTGTATTTCTCTCTCTGTTTCTATTCCTGCTCTTCTCTTTGCACTCTTTCGTTCCATGCCTTGTGCTATATACTTTAAATGGAGTCCAAGAGAATTTTGCTTGCTTGTTGGTTGTGCAGTTTAGGTTCCTTTGGTTTAAGACGCAATGGACTAGGCCACTATAGTTTTTTTTTTTTTGCTTTGTATCTTGCTCCGAACAATAGCAAAGAGCTGAAACATGTTAGTAGCATGGGAAAACAATGATTAAATAAAGTTAATGACAGCTAGGCTATTTTACATGAAAGACAAAACCATTATTGGGAAGATTAAATTGGTGAAAATCTGTTAGCACTACTAATAAGTAACCATTTAGTAAATGTTACAGACAAAGGTTCGTCCTTGTTAAAATATAAGTAGGTGCTCTAAAAATTTTGGACAAAAATGTCTGAATGAGGAATATACATGTACATTGAGCATCGTTCCACAGATGATCTACATATAATAAAGGGGAAAAGATAAAAAGTCTGAAGATTTTAAATAAAGATTGAGTCGGAGGGAGTAAAGTCATTTTCATGTGTTTTAAGTAATTTTACTATATATCGCACGGATAATCAACGAGCTGTGCCCTGAACTGAAGCAAGGGGGCAGGAGTTCTGCTTTATTTCTTTGATAGGAACGAGATTGCAAGCACCAATTCAAGAATGATGAAGTCACGATACAACCAAAGCAACGACACTTCAAAACACTTTCCAACCAAAGACCACCAGACTACAACACTAAACTAATGGATGGTAAACACACATAAGATGTATATGTCCTCTTTTTCACAAGATAGGTACATTTTTTTTCAGGTTATGTTGTTTTGCAGTGCCATTCAAATAGTAGTACAACATTATTGGTTTTTAAAGTCAATAGGGAGCAAGATAGAAATGTCTAGCTTTTTTTTGACCTTTGCACAGATTTTACACCTCCTTAATCCTTATGCGCCACCTTATTGGATCTACGTCGTGAAATGAAGGGGTTTATTTGGAGTTTGGACATGAATTTTGTAGGAACAGTGCAGCCTCTGAAATTCCTTTGTCAACCCTCTAATTAATACAAATGGGGCCACACTGTGCTGCCCATTTTACCAATTAGATCAAGTAGATGTTCTACATATCCATTTGAAAAATGGATAAATAGAACACCAGAGCAGCGAGGAGACTCCTCCATTCTCACTAAGTTATCACCCGGTGGCCATGAAGTTGTAAAACGAAGGTACCAAACGTATCCTTAGGTATTCTGTACCCATGCTTGTCATTTGGCTCGGTTGAAAATAATTACTCTGGTACCATAAACATAACACATAGAACTAAGAAGCCTGGGTAATTTTTTTTAAAAATAGCTAGATAAATGGATGGGATATAAATAATGAAACAGGAGGGTTAGACTGGGGGCATAATAAACCAAAAATAAATATTCATCTGAAAAATAACCCCCAAAAGAAACAAGGAAGATAGGTGCAACCTTCTCCCATCCATTCACACAATGACACAAACGCGTGACTGTAAATAAAGTCATGAGAAGCACGCTTGATTGTCGCAGCATCTCATTCGTACAGAGCAAAGCAGTGCAGAGCAGAGCACAGCACAGGCTGCACAGCTGCACAGGCACAACATCTCCTGACCATGGAGATGATGGTGGACGGCGACGTGATCCACGGCGCCCAAGGTTACGGCTGGGCCGGGCTGTGGTCGGCGGTGGCGAGCCTCCTCTTCCTCAGGTCTGTGGTGCAGCAGTACGTCCCCTTCCAGCTCGAGGACTGCCTCGCCGACCTCGCGCGCCGTCTCCACTCCGCCGTCTACCCCTACGTCACCATCTCCATCGACGAGCATGTCTTTGACTCCTTCAGCCGCAGCGAGGCCTACCTCGCCGCCTCCTGCGCCGCCCGCGCCAGCCGCCTCCGCGCCGACCTCTCCACCGGCGCCAACCGCATGACCGTCGCCGTCGACGACCACGACGAGGTCGTCCACGAGTTCCGAGGCGCCAAGCTCTGGTGGGTGGTGGCGCAAGACCAAGGTGCTCCCACGCGGCACCGTCATCACCTGGTTCTCGTACCAGGAGGCAGGAGGAGGAGCGCCGCACCTACTGCCGCACCTTCCACCACCGCCACCGCGCACTCGTCGAGTCCGCCTACCTGCCGCACGTCCTCGCCGAGGGCCGCGCTGTCACCGCCAGGAACCGCTAGCGCCGCCTCTTCACCAACAACCCCAGGTCCCTAGCGGCGACTGGGCCGGCTACCACGGCCGCTTCTGGAGCCACGTCAAGCTCGAACACCCCTCCATCTTCACCACCCTCGAGATGGACCCGGGAAAGAAGCACGACAAATCGGCCGCATTTCCTCGAACTTAAGTTTTTGGTTGAATTTGATGACACATATAGCTCAATATAGTATTAGAGTCAAAAGGTCTTGGATTCAAGATCTGGTGCAATTAAAAAAAATTACAGTCCACTTTTATTTCACGTTTTAGATCTGAGGGGAGCTTATACGTGAAGAGAAGTGTTGAAGTTTAAGTGAATTGGCTGTATTTTCTCATCAGCTTAAGTTTTTAGATGAATTGATTGGTGCATACAATTTAACAAGCACATTCTCCACGACCTCGAGATGTTCCGCGATGGCAAGGACTACTACGCCTTTGTCGGCAAGGCTTGGAAGCGCAGGTACCTCCTGTTCAATCCCTTGACACCGGCAAGTCCACCATGATTGCCATCATGGCCAACTACATGGACTACAACGTCTACGACCTCGAGCTCACGACCGTGAAGAGCAACATCGAGCTGCGGAGGCTCTTCACCAAGACGGTCGGTAAGTCCATCATCGTCATCGAGGACATCGATTGCTCCATCAACCTCACCAGCAAGCGCAAGAAGGCAAAGAAGAAGGACAAGGGAAGCAAGCAAGAAGAAGATGATGCCGCCAATGGGGGACGAGGACAACAAGGTGACGCTGTCAGGGCCAGGGATTTATTTACTCGCAAAAAAAAATTTACCGGAGGGGCCCGGTAAGGCCGATTTCACCGAAAATCGAAAAATTTTGGCCAATTTCGGCCGAATTTTTTTTTTTGAATTTTTCGGATTTTAAATTTAAAAAAATCAAATTCGGACACAATTCAAGCAAATTTGATTTTTTTTGGACTAAATTCATCCAAATCGAGATTTTCGGAGCCGATTTGAACTTCTATCAGGACCCACCGGTAAACCGATTATCGGCGATTTTTTAATCCCTGGTTAGGGCTGCTCAACTTCATCGATAGGTCAGGACGGCGGCGGCGGCGAAGCCGATCATCATCTCAACCTGTAGTGATTCAATGGGAAGGATGGAGATGCACACCAAGATGTCCTACTGCTGCTTCGAGTCATTCAAGGTGCTCGACAAGAACTACCTCGGCGTCGCAGAGCATGACCTGTGCGGCAAAATTGGACAGCTTCTAGGGGAAGTGAACATGTCACTGGTGGACATCGCTGAGAACCTGATGGCCAAGTCGAAGATGAAGGATGTGGACGCCTGTCTCGGGAGGTTGGTCAAGGCGCTGATCAAGGAGGCAATGAGGAGGCGCTGGCCAAAGGAAGACGAGGATGACAACAATGATGATGACGACAAGGAGAACTCCAACGAGGAGGAGGAGAAGAAGGATAAAAATAAGGATAAGAGAAAAGAATAAAAAAACGTTGGAGTGGAGGGATAAGATTTATTCCCCTACACAACGTATTTAAGAAGAGAGAATTCGAACCGGAGCCCACCATCTGTGGTAAAAGGAAGAAATAAGATTATTATATAGTAGTAGTACTGTCTAATTCCAAATTTATTTTGGATCAACGAGGCAATGGCATGTATAGTCTTGAATGTTTCAGTGATTAGTACTAGGGACTCACTCTTGTTGTGGCACTAGCTTCCAATATATAATATGCAAATCTTAACAGGTAAAAGGAGGCTCACTGGGGGCATTTTTAGTGTGGCCACATAGGCTGTTTTTCCTATGCCATCCGATGTGCGTAGGGCCTTTTCTCACCCATCCGATTGTTCCTTCCGTGTGAGTCGTCGGATGTGCCCTCGCTTTGCTTGCTTGTCTGATCATTCCTCATCCTCTCCCTTCCACCCCATCCAATCCCTCCCGGCTTTCTTCGTCGTATCTCCTCCTCTTCCCCTCCCCCATCCTCACCACCTTCCCCTCCCCTGGCTGCCGCCCCCATACCCTCCACCTTCCCCTTCCTCGGCCGCCCCCCATCCCCTCCACCTTCCCCTCCCCCGGCCGCCACCCCCATCCCCTCCACCTTCCCTCGTGGCCCTGCGTCGCTCTCCGCTCCACGTCCACTACTACAGAGAGGGTCATCACAGACGGCTCCAAACCGTCATCACAGACGGTTTTTGAACCATCTGAATTTATGTGTCTGTGATGATATGAGGTCATCACAGATAGTTTTTGAACCGTCTGTGAAAAATCTATTACAGACGGTTCTAAACAATAACCGTTTGTGAAAAAAGCTATCACAGACGGTTCTAGACAAGAACTGTATGTGGTAATTGATTATCACAGACGGTTCTTGTTCAGAACCATCTGTGATAACGTTTTCATAGACGGTTATTGTTTAGAACCATCTGTGATATCTTTTTCTATTGCAAAAAAATGGGTGCTGAAACTTTAGAGGCTGTTTTGAGGCCCTAAATGACCTTTTTTTTGGGTTTTCACTTTGTTTGGAGCCTCCTGAGCCTCATGAATGAATCTAATATGGACTTATGGATTTTCGGATTGAACTTTTCGTTAGCTTTCCTACGAGCCAAAGAACGTCGCAATCCGAGTTCGTATGCAAAAGTTATGGTTGTTTTACCGGACAGTGCGCGATTTGAGGTGGAGGCCGGGGGCGACGATGTCGTGGGAGGCTGGGGGTGACAAGGTTGGGGGAGGCCGGCTATGACGAGGCCAGGGCGAGGTGGAGGAGGCCAGGGCGATGAAGTGGAGGAGGCCAGAGGCGACGAGGTCGTGGGAAGCTGGGGCGACGAAGTGGAGGAGGCCGTGGGCGATAATGTCGGGGGAGCCCATGGGCTATGAGGTCATAGGCCGGCGACGACGAGGCCGGGGCGAGGTAGAAGAGGCTGTGGGCTACGAGCTTGGGGGAGGCCGGGGCGCAAGGTCAGGGCGAGACGGCGGCACTCGTTTAGAGGAGAGATGGCAAAGGAGGAGATGGATGTGTGAGGTGTGAGGAGACTCGGTCAATATAAAGCGAGTTTCTGCAGTTCGCCCATTAAATCCAAATTTTCGTTTCCCCGCCCAACAAAACAAAAGTATCAGAGACGATTTTATCTACAAAACCATCTGTGATATGATTATAATCACAGACGGTTCATGATAAAAACCATCTGTGATGATTCACAGGCGGTTTTAAATACAAACCGTCTATGATATTCGAAGACATCACAGACCGTTTGTATTTAAAACCGTCTGTAATGATTCACAGACGGTTATTAACAAGAACCATCTGTGATAATTATGTATCACATACGGTTCTAGACATCGCTACATATCACATACGGTTCTTATTAAAAACCGTATGTGATAAGTACAACACAGACGGTTCCAAAGGAACCGTTTGTGATAAGGCATCCAGTATGGCCTATTTTTGTAGTAGTGGCCGCTCCCTTCCACCTCCGCATCCTTCTCCTACGCCCTCCCCATGCCCCTCTTCCTCATTCTCTCCACCCCATCCGCTCCCTCCCGACCTTCTCTGTCGTCTCTTCCCCATGGGACGACCCACCCGACAGCTTCTTCCTCTGCGCCTCCATCTCCCCCCTTCCCCTCTCCCACCCCCATCACCTCCACCATCGCCTGTGCCGCCGCAGCCGCTGTCCTCTCCGTGTCACTCCATCCTGCCCCCGCATCCTTCTCCGACGCCCTCCCCCGTGCCCCTCTTCCTCATATTATCTTTTGATTACTTTAATTTTATCATAGAGAGAGATGAGGCCGACCAATGCTTTCGAGGTCAATGCTTTTAGATTGGTTTTTTATATGATTTTTTGTGTTGATTTACTGTGGGCTGTGTTCATGTCTTTGCATTTGATTAAATTCCTTTGTTACGTTGTGTTCTTCTACCTACTATTGTTGTTGATACAGAGTGATCTAATACAATAAGCCTATGTTTAATGGATTTCTTTTGTTTAGTGAGTGATCCGACATGTGGAAGACATGATGGTCTAATGTTTTCCAAATTTCGTGGTACCGCTACTACATGCAAACCGTAGTTCGACTTTGTGCTTCTCATTGATATTTTTGTCATTGCATTGATATCTTATCAGGTTACTTATGTCTATTATTTTTTCTGTGCAAGGCCATCTGCACACCTATAGGTTCTGTGACAATGTCTAGACATTTATCTTGATAGATGCACAATTCAAGAACAAGGAGATGACAGAACAAGTTGGCAAGGTGAAGATCGTGGCCTACGATTCCAAACTACTCAGCCAATAACTTGCTTACTACGAGCTCTTGGTGGGGTTTGTCGAATTTTTTTTAATTTGGCCCTCTACTGCCACCTTAAATACAAAAAATAGCCTCATTGTCATCATAATTGCAAATCTAGCCCCCTGCCGAGCGCGGAAGGATCGGAGCCCGACACATGGCACATTCTCATGACGGGGAGTAGTGAGCACCACTACAGCCGGTGAGCGCAGAAGGTAGCCATCGGAGCATGGGATTGAGCCGGCTGCCTTTCGCAGTACTCGAGCGCGAAAGGGCATTAAAAAATTTCATGCATGCAGCGGAGCACAGCAAGACATTAGCATTAAAAAAATTCACGCATTAATGATGCATTTAATGATGCATGCATGCAACGGGGGAGAAGAAAGAAATTTCACATCTTCCGCGCTTCGGCGAGCTACCGCGCTCTGGCGGCGCAGAACTGGACCAGGCCAGCAACATTCCGTGCCACACAGCTGGTTTCCGCACCCGTTCATTTTCCACGTCTATCACCGTCGTTCCGCGCTCCCCAGTCGTAGAATGTGCCACATGTCGGGCTCTGATCCTTCTGCGCTCGGCAGGGGCTAAATTTACAATTATGATGGCAATAGGGCTATTTTGTATTTAAGGTGGCAGCAGAGGGCCAAATTAAAAAAAATTGGGTTTGTCTGGTATTGTTAGCGCTCTTCCGCTAGACCTGGCTCCACCTGAACTAGACCACACCATTGCTATTTACATAATCAATGTGTATCTATACAATCTTCTATGCTACCAGAGTATCATAGTTGCAAACTTTTTTTTATTCGTAGAACTTATGTGTTGATAATGTAATATAAATGACTAAAGAGTTGTAGAACTTGTGCTGAATCACCATTCTTCCTCACCTCCCAAACCCTTGTGGTTCTGTATGACTCTTTGTTCAAATAATTCGCACTTGGTGTGTTGATAATGTAATATAAATTACTAAAGAGTAGTAGAACTTGTGCTAAATCACCATTCGCCCTCACCTCCCGAACCCTTGTGGTTCTGTATGACTCTTTGTTCAAATCATGCCTGTATGTTAGGATGTGACATGAACCATACCTCGATTTTCTTAGGTGGTCTGGGGTACAATTTCTATGGTTGATGCAGAGAGGAGGTTCTTGGCAAATGCACTATAAGATCCTGATAACTAGCATTTTGTCTTGTTCTCTGAGAGGTTAGTCATTTTCTTTTGTCCTCATGTGAATTTGAATCTTATATACCTATCCTAATAATTTGTTCTCATTACAGTTCTTTGACACTGCATAACTTTGATTATGTATATAGTTATCTTATGGAGACAAACATCATCTTTGTTAATTGGTAAGTGAACGTCCTGAAGGCTATACTTACGGATTGAATCTGTTTTAATTGGTGAAATAAAACTAAGTTTCCACAGGTCACTCGTCAAACTAAGTTTTGGTGTCATCTCCAAGGACCTAAAGCTGCAATTGCTAATAAATGATCTTGAAATTGTAACTAGGCCATCTTCACAAAGCAAAAAGATAATCAAGTCAGCAAGGCCTCGTTCCATAGGAAAAGGGAATGGTTGGTAACATCAAGTATGGCTAAATTTTTATTAGTTTTTGTGATAGATCTGATGGTCAAGGTAATTTTTGTTATGTATAGCGATCGTATTCATTATGAGGCCAATGAGCCAATATATATACAAGTACTGGTGTGGCATATATGTAAGGAGCCCCTTATACAACGGGGAAAATACCTATACATCTAACACCCCCTCTCAAACTTATGGTGGATCAACAACATTAAGTTTAGAGAGATAGAAGTTGTGCTGTGCTCTGGTCTGCGCCTTTGTGAAGAAGTCTACCACCTGAAGTTCTGAAGGCATATATCAAGAGCAACAACTGTCTCAGACTCAAGGTCGCATGTAGGAAGCATCAACACCAATATGCTTTGTAAGCTCATGCTTCATCGGATTTGTAGCAATGCTAATAGCCCCTGTACTGTAAAGAGCTGTAGCGAGGAAAAAACAGACGACGAGTGATGGTTCCACGAAGATATCGTAGAACACGAAGAAGAAGACTATAGTGGAGCTGAGTGGGAGCAGAAACAAACTGACTCAAGATATGCACAGGGTATGAAATATTAGGACAAGTGACACTCAGATAAACAAGACTCCCAACAAGGTGACGATATCGAGTAGAATCAGCAAGAGGCTCATCATCAGTGGGCCGAAGATGAACATTAAGCTCCATAGGAGTCTCAGCAGTGTGCTAATCAGTAAGAGAAGCACGATCAAGAAGATCCTGAATATACTTTTCTTAGGACAAATAGAAGCTTTCAAGTGTAGAAGTAACCTCAACCCCAAGAAAGTAGCGAAGAGGACCCATATCAGACATGAGAAACTGCTCATTAAGATGCTCCTTCACAAAGGTGATGTACTGAGAATCATCTCCTGTAATGATCATATCATTAACATACAAAAGGAGAAGCGTCCGACCACGAGGCGAAGTGTAAACAAAGAGAGCAGGATCATGAGCACAGGTAGAGAAACCAGCTGTAGTGACAATAGAAGAGAAACGATCAAACTAGGCATGAGGAGCTTGCTTGAGGCTGTACAAAGATCGACAAAGGCGACAAACTATACCCTTAGGAATTGAATACCCCGGTGGTGGCTGCATATAAACCTCTTCACACAGCTCACCATTGAGAAAGACATTCTTGACATTAAGCTGAGAGATGGACCATGCCCGAACAGACGCCACAACAAGAAGAGTGTGAACAGTGGTCATGTGAGCCACATGAGCAAATGTCTCATCATAATCATGACCATGTTCCTGCTAAAAACCACGTGCCATAAGACGAGCCTTGTACCGCTCAAGAGAACCATCAGAGTGGGTCTTAATCTTATAGACCCACTGGCACGTGATAGGAGTAACATGCACAGGAAGAGGGACAAGATCCTACGTGCCAGTACGCTTAAGGGCAGCAATCTCCTCTGCCATCTAATGCTGCCACTCCTGATGAACAACAGCATCACGATAAGAAGTCGGTTCGGCAAGAGCCGCCAAATAAAAGCGCGCGGAGGCCGAATAGACTGGTGATCACGAAGAGCATATCAAGGAGAGGTCGAAGAAGATGAACCATCAGAAGAAGATGGCTCATCAGAAGAATCCTCAACTCGCGGACGACGAGGGTAGTAGAGAGGATAAGAAGGACGAAGGCCGGAAGGTGCCTCTGGAGAGGGTGGCGGTGGCGAAGGAGACGGTGAAGGAGGAACCGAAGAGGCCAAAGGCTGTGGTGGAGGCGCGGTGACTATGGGGGTGGTAGGAAAAGTCAGGAAAGAAAGCGACTCGATAAGAGATGCTGGAGTGGTGGAAGGAGAAGGACAAGGGTAGAAAGGACGAGACTCATCAAAAGTGACGTCCTGAGAAACCCGCATCCATCGACCAACAGGATCCCACAACGATATCCCTTATGCTCAGCGCTATAGCCCAGAAAATTGTACTCCATAGACTGAGCGGTCAGCTTGGTGCGCTCACGTGGGGCAAAAAGAACATAGCACACACACCCAATGAGGCGAAGACTAGAATAGTTAGGAGTCTTGCCACAGAGACGCTCAACTGGGATCCTACCTTGAAGAGCAGAAGAAGGCTAAATATTAATCAGGAAAGTGGTAGTAGAAACATCCTCAAATTTTATGTGTTGGGGACAAGAAGGCAAGCATAAGAGCACGGCCGCCTCAAGAAGATGACGATGCCTGCTCACCCACACCGTTCTGAGCATGAGCACTAGGGCAAGAAAACTGAGAGAGAGTGCCCTGCTCAGCAAGAAAACCATGAAGAACTCCTGACAAGTATTCCCCAGCAGAGTCAGCACGAAAGACATGAATAGGAGAATCAAACTGAGTACGGATCATGGTGGCAAAAGCCTTGTAGATGGATAAAACCTCACTACGAGATGTCATAAAGTATATCCATGTGTGGCAAGAAAAATCATCAATAAAAATGATATAATATCGATGACCTCCTTTCGAAATAAAAGGAGTCGGACCCCATACATCAGAATGAACAAGATCAAAAGGACGTTGTGACACTGACTCACTAGAAGGATAAGGAAGTTAAAGCTATTTACCAAGCTTACAACCCTGACAATTTAGAGAAACATCACCAGATACAGACCCTAAAAGACCATGACGAAGTAAAGAAGATAGACACAACCCACAAAGATGTCCCAAACGATGATGCCACTAAGCAAAAGACGCAGTGGAGGATGCAGCAGAAGCGGTGGCGACAGTGGAGGCAACAAGACTGGCAGGGGTAGCGGAAGGAAGACAAAGCCAGTCAAGCTCCCAGAGACACTATGAGTCACGGCGGCGAGGGCCAATACCAAACAGAGTCGCCGTGCGTCGATCCTGGACACAACAAGAATCAGAATCGAGAATAACATGACAACCATGATCATTGAGATGACCAACAGATATGAGCTGCATGGTTAGTTTGGGAACATGAGAAATAGCAGGAATATGAAAAGAGAAATTCGAAAGAGTGCCTCGCTCGCTGACGTAAAGAGGGGTACCATCTGCCGTCTGCATGCTGGATAGGAGCAAATAAAGGATTTAATGGAAGTGAGACTGGTGGAATCATATATCATATGAAAAGAAGCACCAGAGTCAAGAATCCAAGGTGATATACTTGAGGAAGAAGTAGAAGGCAGTCTCTCACTAGAAGACTATGCAGTAGAACCAACAGAACCGGACGGTGCAAGAGCAGCCATGCGACGCAGCAGTGTGAGAAACTCCTGAGAATCAGAAGCACCAGAGCTCCTCTGAGAAGAGGAAACGCAAGTGCCCTTTGGAGGATGGCCTCCACGACGTAAATCCTTCTTCTTGTAGCAGAACTGTGCCTAATGTCCATCCTTGTTGCAATAGGTGCAGCGTACCCTACCAACAGCAGCTATCACTAGTGAAGGCACCACTGATAAAGGAGGAGCTGGAGACATAGCGGGTGTAGAAACTGGAGCAGCTGCCAGACTCAAAGGAAATGATGGTGACAATAGCAGACCCGCAACACGAATGCGAATCTCCTCAGCACGAACAGCGGCAAGGGCCTCCAACAAGGTCACACGAGGGTGGCGATCAAAGAATCGAGCACGAAGTCTACTCATACTCAGCCCGGAGATGGGTCAAGAAGTCGTAGATACGATGAAGCTCCAGTGAGATCGCTGACGCCGACAAAGACTAACACGCAGACAAACATTCGGTCCAAAGAGTCAATCTGACGCCATACCGCAGACAACTGGGCATAGAACTCATCCACAGTTGCATCTCCTTGATGCAGCGACTGCTCCTGACGCACAACAGAAAGATACAACGAATCGCCAGACGGCTCGTAGCGGTTGCGCAGATGTGTCCACATCAACTGTGCTAAAGCCAAACCAACGATATCCCCAGTGAATTGCACCTCCATACTAGCAACCAGAATAGTAGAGGCACAAGCATCCTCATCAATCCATATCTTGTAGGTAGCATACTGAGTCTGAAAAGTCTCTATAGCATCCTCAAAAGACTTAGATGCCTTTGTACGAGCATCTTCAGAAGCATCCTTCGGGAGTACAGGCTTAGCAGGCGGAGCAAGGCGAGGCGGACAAGACAACTCACCAGTAAGAAACTCCCAAAGACGTTGACCACACATGTGGAGGTGTATATGCTGAAACCAGTCCCGATAATTGAGACCATCGAAGATCACTCGGCAGCGAGAGACGGAAACAGTGTCCATTGGTAGGCGACGCTGGACGGCACAGAGACCAAGGCAACCAAGTCTAACAAGCGGCGTTAGATGGCACGGCGGTTAGAACAATGTTTTTTTTCTCTTTTCCCCTTTTTTTTTCTTTTCTTCTTTTTATCGGGCTGGCCTGCTCACGCTAAAAAGCCGTCGGCCTGCCGATGCACACAAGGGGGAACTAGGGTTCCCCCTTCTAGCGGCGGCGACAGGTAACTCTAGCAGTGGCGACGGCGGCGGTAGGTGGCTCCTGCGGCCCGGGCGGCTCTCCGGCCGGCGGCCACGAGTGGCTCCCGGGCGAAGAGGCAAAGGCGAGGCTCACATGCCGGGTGTGGCTCGGCTCGCCGAAGCTCAAAGCGAAGGTGCCCCAAACGCTTTGTGGCTCGAGCACGAGCGAAGGAGTCGCCAGCAACTGAGCTCCAGCGGCACAATGAAGATGAAGATCCGGCGGCTCAAGCTCGGGCAGAGTGATGAAGACCGGATCGAGACAACGCTAGGAGAAGGCGACGCGCAGGCAGTCATCAACAAAGCCGCAGGCGGCGGCGGAGACGAGCGCGTGGTCGCCGAGCTCGGGCAAAGACGAATCACAGGCGGCTCGAGTGGCGATGAAGCACCAAACGAGGGCGTAAGGAGTAGAGGCAACGAGGGCGGCGAGCACCAACCGGCGGCTGAGGAGGTCGGCATCGGCCACGTGAGAAAAACACGTGAGAAAACCTTAACCCTAACCTTGCTCTAATACCATGTTATGAATAGCGATCGTATTCATTATGAGGCCAATGGACTAATATATATACAAGTACAGGAGTGACATATATGCAAGGAGCCCCTTATACAACAGGAAAAATACCTATACATCTAACACATCTAACAATTTTTTTGGTCCTGATAATTTCTTGTCATCTAGAATCTAATATGCATATGCAGTTCGCTTGCTTCTAATTCTATACCACACTAACATATTTAGTGTGCTTAATTTGGTTTCTTATTGATCTATTATGAAGTACTCATTGCCTTTGATGGTAGAATCATGTTGTTTTATGAATCTCAATATTTGTTATAAATATCTGGTTCATCTAATTATCAGCTGCCAACCATGCTATGGTTTTGTTTCTATTGATTGTAGGATTTCATAAATGTAAGCTGAACTTGCTTTCCTACTGATCTATTATGAAGTACTCATTGCCTTCAATGGTAGAATCATGTAGTTTTATAAATCATTATATCTTAATATTTCTTATCAATACCCGATTCATCTAATTGTCAGCTGCCAAGCATGCTATGGTTTTGTTTCTATTGATAATTGTTGTAGGATTTCACAAATGTATTTGAATACTTTAATTCATTTGAGCTGGATGAGCACATAACCTATGTGGCTAATTGGACAATACCAAGAATATAGTAAAACATATTTTAGCTATACAGAGATGATTCATTAATTCTTTTGATCTTTCCAATTCTTACTCTTACTAGCTTTTGTAAGCACATATTTTGTCTTGGCAGAATGTTGCATCTACTAAGGGCATTGTGCATGCAGAATGCATTCTGCAATTATGTTTCTTTGCTTTGTAGTTTCTATAAGGTCTTTAAACATAATTTCTTTATCACATAGCATTTGTTGATACCAAACTGTTTTTTTCATTCTTGAAGTATGTGGACTTCAGCAAAGGGGATGATTCAGGGTACATTCGATTTGAGGATTCTAAGGCAGCTGAAAAGGCCTGTGCATTTGCAGTTCTTGAGGATGAAGGTGGTTTGATTGTGAAGGGCCACATTGTTACTTTGGAACATGTGATTGGTAAAAACTACAACTTCTCTTAGTTAAATTCTGTTGGCTTCTATTCAACTAAGTAACTTATTCAACCATGCAAATAGATGCTTGTCTATAGTATCTTCAGGTCTTGCTAGTCTTGTAGTTTATGTGTGATAATATGAATAGTATTCATGTTAGAAGTAATTTATTTTAATCCAAATATGAGGTTTAGGCAGAATCACCTTTAAATTATGCCTGAAATAATTTTCATTGATACTCAATCTTTCTTATGAAACCATTCATGATTCAGCCAATTGGGTATTGAAATGGAGTATGAGTTCAGCATATTTGAACACAATGTCAGGAGCACAAGCCGATGCGCATTTGAAGTTAGAACGAAGATTGTAGCGGTGCCGAGGATTGATCGGTTTCGAGCCTCGCAAGCAAGCTAGAACGTCAGTGGTGCAAAAAGAGTCACATGCCGAGATACAAGAGAAGATAGCAGACAGAGAGAAGACAGAGTTTGTGTTTTCAGATACCTCTTGCCTCCTCAAAATTAAAACCTCTCTCTGATTAAATAGAGAGCCTAACAATCTTGGCTAAGTATTGTAATGTAACTCCAGAACGGACTAGTAAGTATTTCCTAATAGCAACTACGAGACGTAATTGATAACGATACTAAACATGGAAAGATCGAATCGAAAAGGCTACAACGCCTACTATTATTAATCCGACACGCTTTGTAATCACGATGCAACCGAATCAATCTTTGAAGATGCTCCGCCACCATCTCGCTTCTTAGGCCACTCAGACGTGATGCCCCACATGACATCTCTCTCCACCTTATCAAACAACTCGTCCTCGAGCTTGAATAAAGGATAGAGCTTTTGAAATTGCTCTAAATCTCCCCAAGATGCATTTGTGATGGCTGCATTTTCCCATTGAACCAAAATTTGTAGACGATCACGAGCCCGACGAGCCTTAAGCACCTTAGCTAGTTGAGGACAAACCCTACCATGCAAAATAGTAGGCAATGGTGGCGGCACTTGTGGAGAAGGACCAACAAACGACTTCAACAAACTAACGTGAAATACATCATGAATCTTTGCACGAGATGGCAATTGCCGATAAGCCACGAGCCCTATTTTCTGAAGAATTTGATAAGGTCCAAAATAACGTGGTCCCAATTTCCCTCCTGAGGACAACGACAATGATGTAGTCGAACGATGATGTAAACGAAGCCAAACCCACTGACTTTCAGAAAATTCCAGCTCACGATGATTTTTGTCATACTGACGTTTATAAGTTTGTTGTGCCAACAATAGACGATCATAAATCTCTAGCAAAAAATTGTCCTGATCTTGAAGTAGTCTATCCACAGCTGGTGGGCGCGTACTCCCATGATCATAAGAACGCAAAGTTGGGGGTTCCCGTCCATAAACCACTTTAAAAGGTGACGTACGAAGTGAAGTATGGAATGAAGTATTATAACAATATTCGGCCCAAGGTAACCTATGAAGCCATTGTTTAGGATGATCCCTAGTAAGACAGCGAAGATACATGACAATAATCTTATTAACCACTTCAGATTGGCCATTGGATTAAGGTTGAAAAGCAGAACTAAGATGTAGCTTAACCCCTGCCAATCTAAAAAGTTCCAACCAAAAATTACTGGTAAAAACCGGATGACGGTCACTGACAATAGATGTTGGAATACCATGGAGATGAACGATCTCACTAAAAGAACAAGTGAGCCACTGAATAAGCTGTGTATGGATGAGCCAATGGAATAAAATGGAAAGATTTAGAGAAGCGATCTACCACTGTGAGAATAACTGTCTTGTCATGAATACGGGGAAGTCCTTCAATGAAATCCATGGAAATATCCGCCCAAACAGTCGAGGGTGCGTCTAAAGGTCAAGCAATCCAAATGATGCAATTGTTCGCCTTTATTGCGCTGGACAAGTATCACAAGAGCGTAATATAGTCCCGACGATCGCGGCGAGCATTTGGGACATGAAAATCAGCGCGAAGACGATGAAGTGTTTTTTGAATACTTTCATGACCAGTACCATGGGCTAGTTGAAGAATAGAAGATAACAGTACTGCTATAGCTGGTACATGACACGACCATTATACATGATCAACCCATCGGTGATGGCCCATGTACCCGTTTGATGACCATCGGTGATTGCCGACTACATGGACTGGATAGCCGTCATCCTGGAGGCTCTGGCGCAAATCATCAAAGAGCGAGAACTGTGGCGAGGAGATAGCGAGTGATGCTAACTGTAATATCGTTGTCTCGCTCGACAAAGAATCAGCCACAATGTTTGTGCTACCGGTTTATACTCAACGAAAAAGTCATAACCGAGTAACTTACTAACCCATTGATGTCGCGGATTGTCGAAAGTCGTTGATCCAATAAGAATTTTAAGTCAGAATGGTCAAGACGCATCGTAAACTTTCGCCCCATAAGTAAGGACACCAATGACGAATCGCTGGACGAGACCAATTAGTTCTCGCCATAGGTCGCGAGAGACGATGGCGAGGTGTAATGGGACGATCGAAAAAGCAATCGCGCCTGCGTTTTGATGTAAAACCGCACCAAACCCATATCCAGATCGGCCACACTCAACAATAAATTCAAGATGGAAATCGGGCAATTGTAATACGGAGCTTGTGTCAATGCGGATTGAAGACGATGAAAGGCTTTGAGCATCCGATGTCCACCAAAAGCCATGCGTTTGAGCAAGCGCCAATGGTGCCGCAATAATGCCAAAATCACGGATGAACTTCCCGTAATAACCGCCAAACCAAGAAATCCTCGACAGCCCGGATCGATGTAAGACACACCACGAAGATATGGCGCCGATTTTGGTTTGATCGATTGCAACATCCTCTGCTGAGACGACGTGACCCAAATAAGCTACCTCGGTGGCACCAAAGGAACATTTGGACTTCTTAAAAATAAGCGATGGCACTGCATCAAGAACCGTGTGAAGGTGACACAGTGAGCCACCAAGTAGGATCAGAATAAGGATGTCGCCAAAAACCAATACAAAACAAATAAGGCGCCCCGAGCACTATGTTCATCAAAGCTTGGAATGTCGTGGGGGCGTTAGTGAAACCAAATGGCATGATGAGAAATTCAAAGAGACCCTGATGAGTGTGGAAGGCGGTCTTAGCGATGTCAACCGGATGCATTAAGACTTGGTGATAGCCTAAATGTAAATCCAACTTAGTAAAGAACTTGGCACCACGAAGTTCATCGAGTAACTCATCCACAACTGGAATAGGAAATTTATCCTTGATAGTTCGGTCATTAAGGTTGCGATAGTCGACACAAAAACGCTAAGAGCTATCTCGTTTCTTGACCAGTAAGATGGGGGATGAAAATACTGATGAACTACGCATTTAATGCTACCTTGTTGAAGCATCTCCGCACATTGGCATTCCAACTCATCCTTTTGCAACTAGGCGTAACGATAGGGACGCACCGCAATGGCATTAGTACCTTTCTTGAGGTGAATGTGATGAGAGATCTCGCGCATCGGTGGAAGGCCATGTGGTTCGGCAAAGAGATCGCTGAATTCAGCCAGAAGATCCTCTAATAGATCGCTGGCGGTGCATGCAAGCGCTTGACTTATGCGGAAAGCATGGGCAAACCACCCATGTGACCTGCCTTCCATGGCGAGCGAAAGACATTGTCATTCTCGAGAAATCCCACGTGATGTGGCCGAGAGTACCAAGCCATTGAACCCCAATATCACATCGGTTGCCGAGTGGCATAGCGAGCAATCCAAAGGAAAATTCTTCCCGCCGACACAGATGGACATGGCTTGACAGACACCCAAGCTCGCGGACGCTGCTCGCGTTGGCCACCGTGATGCTCAAACCCGCCGGGGTGCATGGGAACACCAGTGGCGGCCACAACATCGTTGGCGATGAAGTTGTGGGTGGAACCCGAGTCAAGGAGTGCCACAAACGTGTTGTTGCCAATCGCGACATGTAGTCGCATAGTCTGTCCAAAACGAGGTTGAATGCCAGTAAGCGTAGCCAAGAAGATTTCTGGTTCATTGTCGGCCGGATGATAATCGTCGTCGCTTTCATTGTCTGGCTGAACTTCAATGACAAAAAGCCGTTTGCACCAGTGACCGGGGACGGATTTCTCGTCGCAGCAGTAATACAACCCTTGGGCTCGACGCCGCTTAACTCAAGCGGAGAGAGGGTGCGCCGTGGGAGGCTTGTTTGCTGAAGAGGGTGCGCTATTCCCGAGTCGGTAGTAGTGCCGGGATCGGAGCAGTATGATGTGTTGGCGGGCACCACGTTGTCGCGCTTATCGCTGGGTTTATGGACATGGCGAAGTCGCGCGCGACACTCAGATGCTTGCGCTTAGACTCATGGCCGATTCTAATGACTGAGGTGCCTGCAGCTCCACATCTGTTTGTAAGGGCTGCCCCAACCCCGCGGTGAACAACTGGATTTGCTGAAGTTCCAATAGTGGGTCTGCGCGGCACAGGAGTGCAAGGCATTGGTCGGAGAAGTCACGTACAGAGCCTTGCTTGCGGAGGGCGGTGAGTTCGTCCAAGGAGTTGCTTCGCAAGGGAGGTCTGAAGCGTGTGTTAACCAGCTCGACAAACCGACGCCATGACGGAGTTCCCGTGTCCCGCCTCCAAGCAATGATACCATAATTGAGCCGAGCCATCATGTGGAAAGTGGCTAGCCAGACTTAGTCCTCCTCCATCGTGTGCTGACCGCAGAAGAATTGCTCACAACGATTGAGCCATGGTAACGGGTCCTCTTGACCATTAAAAGTTGGAAAATTCAGTTTATGAAATCGTGGAACACTATTGCGGTTTGGATAATGGCCCTCGGCCAGCAGGCGGTTTGGATAATGGCCCTCGGCCGATAGGCGATGAACAACTAGAGCCTCCCTATCCGCCGAACGCCGATCAACCACCGGCTGCCGGTGAGCCGTGTAGAGGGCGCCGAGGGGTTGGTAGTAATCCTTCGCTGTGTGGTGCCGCAGCGTCAAGAAGAGCTTCCTTATTGGCCATGCCTAGTAAAAACAGCTTCGCCTTGCTCCACGGTGATTGCTAAATTGTGCGCTGCGTTGTTGTAGATCGATGTCTCGAATTGTGCCACCGGACTATCAATCTTCTCATGGAGTTGATGTTGATCGCTTCCATCTGCAGTAAACGAGCATCGAAGCCACGATGGTGTCGCTGACGCCGTTGTTCTCGCATTATGGTGGAAGGCGCAGCAAGGACCTCTCGATACCAAGTTGTCGAGCACAAGCCGATGCGCAGCGAAGTTAGAACGAAGATTGTAGCGGTGCCGAGGATTGATCGGTTTCGAGCCTCGCGACGCTGGCCGAACGACGAGTGCAAAAAGAGCCGCCAAGAGATACAAGCGAAGATAGCGCATGAGAGAAGACAGAGTTTGTGTTTTCAGATACCTCTTGCCTCTTCAAAAGTAAAACCTCTCTCGATTAAATAGAGAGCCTAACAATCTTGGCTAAGTATTGTAATGTAACCCGCAATGCACTAGTAAGTATTTCCTAATAGCAACTATGAGATGTAATTGATAACATATACTAAACATGGAAAGACTGAATCGAAAAGGCTACAACGCCTACTATTATTAATCCGACACGCTTTGTAACTCGCCGACACAACCGAATCAATCTTTGAAGATGCTCAGCCACCATCTGCTTCTTGCGTCGCTCATACGTGATGCCCCACATGACACACAATGATTAATCACTGGTTTGATGAACCTATTGTTTCAATCATGATGGTCAAGCTGAGAAGGTTTATTGGAGTGCAATAAAGTGCGGTAAAAAAAAAGACAGTAGAAGTAACAGATGAAGGTACTATTTATTTGCACATTTGTCTGTTGATGTTGTTTTCAGATTTGTTCTCCCTGCTTTAGTCCTGTTAGGTATTTGAGGTAAATATTACATCTAAATTAAATCCTAGGTGTTTGAAAGAGAAGAAAAGCCTCATGCTTGACAGAATAAATAAATATTATGTTTGTAATGATGTCGTCATGAAACTATTGATAATATGTTATCCACCATCAATATTACAAGAAAGTAATATTGTTATACAAAATTCTTTGGTTCTGTGCAGTCTTGTACTCTTGCTTCATTTGAGCTCTACTGAAAATGTTACATGCTTCGATGCAATGCAAAATTGGTGGTAGGAGGCAGATACCTCAGATCAAATTGAGAGACCATGTGGAGGTGTCCCCATGTTTGTGATGAGTAATTGACTGGTCGGTTTAGTGAGTTTGAGTTTGTTTCGGGTATTCGAGGGTAGAGTACCTTTACTTGTGCCTTTACTGATTATGCTGTTTCGTGCGGTGCTATGTGACGGTTTGCTTGTCTGTGTGACTGCAGGACTTCGGAGCTAGGTCATGGTGAGGCGAAGAGGACCGGGACTAGGCACAGGAGATGTTGAGGTCCAGTCGGTCAAAGATGCCGAAGATGATCGAGTCTCGCCGAGGTGGTTATGTAGCCGAGATGAGCGATCGAATCGTCCGTGACGGACACGACGGGCGATGACTAGCGGACGACTAGACACAGGAGGTGTCGAGGTCCGAACGGTCAGATGCTGGTGCGGTCGTGTGTCGACAGGAAACTTCCGGGAAGGTGCTTGAGGGCGATTTGGTAAATTGACTCAAGCAATTGAGAGGAGTGGATGGATTTTCCTCCAAAATCTGGTTGTTGACTTTTGCCTCATATGGATGTGAGAAATGTAGTGGTTGTGGTATGCCACTTCTTGAATTTCCTTTTGAGGCAGTGGCTTCTCCTTCTTGTCAAAAGGGCAGCAGGGAGTGTGTGAAGTCTGTAAGAAGAGTAGAGCTCCTGTGTGTTCTTAGAGAGAATAGCTAAGAGCTGTGAGTGTAGAGCTCCAGTGCATGTGCATGCTCGCAGTAGTGTGCTAGAGCACTGGTTGCCCTCCTCTTGTGTGTGGAGTTCTAGTGCAAGCCTGAGTGAGAGCTAGTGCGTGTGTTTCTCCCTCTCAAGCATGTAGTGTGTGGAGTTAATTTCTCAGTGTAATCATTCCTCTGGAATCCTTCATCTATTTGCAATGAATTCTTTTGAGAAAGTCTGGATAATCTCTTGAGCAATGGATTAGGAAATGGAAAGGAATTTGAAAATGTAATCTTTCTCTGCTTTTTTTCAGCTTTTTGCTTGTCAGCCGATTGTGTTTCGCGTATGATTAAGGTTCTCGCTTTTGTTTTTAAGATCCGCTTTTGGATTTGTGGGTGCTTAATCAAGAATCATGAACCCGTGGTGACGGCCTCAGTAGTTGGTCCCGCAAGATCCGGTGCCGCAAATCCAAATACCAGAGGAATCTGTGATGCAGCCTTTTGTTTTCCCGCACGCTCCAAGATCCGTTAGTCTCGCTTTGAGTTGAATCCTTTTGTATTGTCGTCTTCATTGATGCGCTTAGCTCGTGTGGTCATTGTCTTGTCCCGCATGAACCAAGTTTTTGGGCGGCAAAATTTCTCGGATCCTATTTTCAGATTTCATTTTCTTGGTCGCGCTTTTAGTAATGCGATTGTGCTTGATTTGTTTATCGCCGGGCGTAGTTTTATTGCGATGGGAGTCTCTGGTTTAAGTACTGTGTATACTGCTTGCATCCGAGTGTGATCGGTTCTCTTGGTTTTTCTTGCACCGATCAAGAGATCAAGAAATCAAGTGCTCGTGTTTGGTAGAAATCGGACATTGATGTCCTTGGCGGCAACCGCAGATCTTACTTGTCTTTTGGTTTGTGTAAGCCAAAACGCCTCATTGAGTTGATCTCATTTCGTGAGTCATTGCTTGATCTGTTAATTATTGTGGCGATCCTTTGACGCGTGTGTTGGAGCCGATAAGCTCGGGCTGCTCACCGACGGCAAATGTAGTTGGCTGATTTAGATTTTGTTTCTTTGCTTTTTTGGCGCTACAAATGCGTGTTTTTTTGCTGATTTTCAACCATTTTGCATGCATTAAACAAATGTATTTTCTCGCTGAATTTTTACCGGCCGGTCTCTCGATTTATGCTGAATTTTTCAAAGGTCACATGCGCTCTGTGTTTCAGAGAATTAGCTCTCTCGTGAATTACTTTGTTTTGCTTCTTCTTAAAAAAAATTAATTAGTGTATCGCTTTCTGGGGCGATTTTAAAGAGAGCGACATTCACCCCCTCTGTCGCCATTTCGTCCTACAATTGGTATCGAGCCGTTAGCTCTTTTCAATAGATCTTAACCGTCTCAAGAGCCATGGCGATGGACAAGTACTCGACCAAGCCGCCTGCTGATGGCATCGACACCCTTCCGAAGAGCCGAATGGAGACATACATCCGTGCCTGTGGGTATGCCATCCGGCGGAAGGTCAAGGTACGATTCATTGCTCTCGCCGATGAGAACATCAATGTCGGAACATGGCCGATGTTGAGGCGTAATGCAAAGGCAAGGAACATCATCATCCGTGGTTTGAGTCAGAGCGAGTTTGACCAAGATATCTCACCTGTCGTCCGCTTACGATATTTGGGTGACCTCGACGATACCATGAGGGCACCACCCAGATCAAGACGGTTCGACAGACCGGCTCAAACGAGAATACAACAAATTTGAGATGCTTGTCGGTGAGCCCCTAGATGAGTGCTTCGCTTGCTTTCACAAGATCTTGAGCAACCTCCGAGCGGTCGGTCTCACATACCCCGACTTCGACAACGCCGCCGATACTTACAAAGACTCGATCCAAGGTGGGGAGATGAAAGTGACCACCATCAAAGACACGACAGACCTCTCGACCGACTCTTGACGCTACCAGATTGCTACTCAAGACTCACGAGATTGACGTTGTCTCTCGCTCGGTCGGGTCACAATCGATGGCCTTGGTCACCGATCCCGCTTTTCTTCCGGCTTTCTTCCGATTCTTCTTGTGGTTTCTCCTTGTCGCTTCTCGGACGAATCGATGATCGCTAGAGCAAATGAGGATGAGCAACCGCCCTCCTAGCTCGGAAGTTTTCCCATGCTTACAAGAGGAGGAGGGACAGAAGAGGGAGGACCTGTGATTTGCTTCGAGTGTGGTGGCCCCAACCACATTCGGCAACCGCCCCAAGCTTGAGAAGGGCAAGAACGACTACGGCGGTTCGGGCAAGAACGACTACACCGACAAGAACTGCAACAAGAAGCCTCCACTCAGACGCCCAAAGAAGAAGAAGTTCCGCAACTTCGGCAAAGCCAAGAAGCTTTTCCACCGCTGCCCTCACCGCTTTCGACGACCTCGACCTCAGCCGAGGTGGAGGGATGGAGCGATGATGACGGACGGGTGACCAAGAGCCCAAGGATGGCGGCGATGACTTCTCCAAGATGTGCTTCATGGCCTCGAGGGCGAACTCAACGACAATGAACAGATCTCGACTCTGGACGAGGTAGATCCCACCTACGAACAGCTCAATCATGCTTTTCTTAAGCTAGGAGGTTTTCATGCTAAAGCTAAGGCTAGGTGTGTTGAGTTAGAGAAGGAAATAGATAGACTGTCACTAGAGATTATTGCTCTTACATCCGCCTTCTAGTGATGATTGTGATACATGCTCGCTTTGTCAAGTTGATATGGAGAAGTTAAGGACCTCACATGATAGTGTGTCCTCCAAACTTGATAGTGTTAAGGTGGAGAATGCTAGTCCGCTTGTCGAGTTAGAGTTGAGTAGGATGGTCATACCCTACTTATTACCGATGAGACTACTTCTCCCACCTCATGTGAGGGTAAGGACATTGTCGCTAGAGGATCTTATGCCATGCTCCTTGATCCGCCTGAGTCTTGTGAAAATTGCAATAACTTGAAGATGAACTTAAAACGGGCAGATCATAAAATTGTCAACTACAAGCTTTTTTACTTGAGCCGATTGTTTCATGCTTGAACTGTCCTAAGTTAATCATTGAACTTGAAGTCGTTTCCAAACAGCTTCAAGATATGATTGATCATGAAAGGAAGTTGGCTAAGTTTGCTTTAAGGACCCCGTTAGCTCACCATGCATTAAGTGTAACAAACTAAAATCGACTTGATTGCTTTGGATGAGAAATGTGTGAAGCTAACTAAGGACCTTCTAGAGAAGCCACATTGTGCTTGTAATATGATTGTGGAGAAGGGAGAAGCCCTGTGGTAAGGTTGAGACGCTTAGCGACGGAACCAACCGGCTAGCAAGAGGATCTGCCCTTCAGAGTCGGTCGGCGGCACAAGCCATTCTTCCCTCTCTTCACGGTTCTTCTTTTGCTCCCTTACCTTCTCATTGCTCTTTCTTCCCCGCTTTCTTGCACCTCTCTTTCGGGAGTGTCAAGACTTTATGAACACTCTCGAGATTTGTAGGAGGCAAGAAGAAGCTCAATCTTATTCTAGACCAATCTAAGATCTGCAGATTTAATCAAGGTCTAGGATATGACTTCTTTGAGGACATGAGGAAGCATCCACCGCCGTGCTCGCACTCCATAGCACTGTGTGTGATCGAGATCGAGCCCAGACCGAGAAAGTCCATTTCGAGTCACGGCTATGTCCAGGGATTTCGACAAGAAGGTAATTTCACATGCCGCTTCTACCTCTCGTAAAGTGAAGTATCACCGCACCTTCGCCGAAGGATGGACACACAATGATCGATGCTTCAGCGCCAAGATCGCAGAGAGACTATGTTGAGTCTCTTAGGCGATTCGTGGTCGGCCCCAGACCTTGAGTGCACCTAAGACCAACACGAGGTCTAGGCTTGTTTCTTCCGATGGGTTTGTGCAAAGATCGAGGACTTGGTTTTTCCGAAGTTTTCGTTTTCGCCTCATGTCGCTTTCACCGTGACTTCCGCCGCCCCGAGGGTAGATCTCGCTTTCCCCATCAAGATAGCTACTCATGGCGTGTTCAAAGATAAAACAGGTGTGTTCGACTCGCTCTTTCAGAGGGGCCGGACCCAAAGAATGCTTTCGGTCTACTTAGACCTTCTGCTTTGAGTTACAGAGAGCGAGGGTAGATAGAGGTCGACCGTGCTTGACTACTTCATCCGCCGACGTGTTATTCAAGATTGGGTGCCAAAATCATTGTTGATTTATCCCAAGATCGAGACTTTACTGCTTGACTCAGTTCGCGGTAGGGAAGGAGAAGGTTTGGCTTGTAGACTCCGGTTGTTCTCGCTATATGACCGGAGACTCCGCTGGTTCTCCTCCCTAGCCCGCGCCCTGTGATGAGACGATCACCTTCGAGACGCTTCGTCTGGGCGCCATCGCCAAAGGTACTGTCGGCGATAATGCTTCTTTTATTCTTAAGGATGTTGCCTTGGTTAGTAAGTCGCAAGACAATTTGCTTTCGTTTCTCACCATCGATGACGGTTTCGAGGTGAGCTTTAAGAAAAACAATTGCAAAATTCTTGATTCTTCTGGGAGTTTGGTTTATGGATTTCTCGTTATGGGAGGATCTTTCGTGCTGATTTTGCCGAGTCTTCCGTGATCCTCTCGTGTGTTTAGTTGCTTCGAGTCCCGTGACCTTTCTTTTTGGCATAGGAGGCTTGGTCATATTGATTTGACCATTTGACCCGAAAGTTAGCGCCATGATCTCATTCGTGGTCCGCCAAACTCAAGATGGTCAAAGATCTTGTTTGCACTCCATGCCCAAGACGGCAAGATGGTTGCCGCTTCTCATCCTCCCACACAAGCATTATGACCGATGACCGACACCGCTCCACATGGACACAGCTTGGACCACTCGAAAAGTACAACAGGAGGGAAGTGGTATGTTCTTGTTGTGGTCGATGACTTCTCGAGGTATTCTTGGGTGTTTTTCTTAGCCAAAGGATGAGACGCTTTACACTTTTCCAAGGTCTTTTAGTAGGCTTTCGCTGAGCTTCCCGGTGCCTTACGAGCGATCCGCAAGGACAATGGCACGGAGTTCAAGAATTCCTACTTTGAGAGTTTCTGCGGTGAGACAGTGTAGAGCACCGCTCTTCTCCATACGCCCTCAAAGAAATGGCGCTAGGAGAGGAAGAACCGCACCTTGGTCGAGATGGCCGTGACGATGCTTGATGAATACTCTACACCGAGGAAGTTTTGGGTCAAGCCATTGCGATCAAGTGCCATGTTTCAATCGAGTTTTTCTTGGGCACTCTTGCACCAAGACTTATGAGAGTTGAGATATGGGCGAAAGCCCAAATGCCTCTCATTTTCGTGTGTTTGGTTGCAAGTGCTTTATTTTGAAGTCCGGGAACCTAGATAAGTTCGAGTCACGCCTCGTGATGATGGTATCTTTCTAGGCTACTCGACTTCTTCGCGGGCTTATCGGGTTTGGAACTCGCGAGTCTAGTAAAATGGTAGAGACTCGGAGGTGACCTTCGACGAGGCCACCGGGACTAGGCTAGATATCTCGTGTTCTTTAGAGCACCGAGACCATCTTTGTGGATGATGAGGACGAGGGAGACGATGGTTGTTTACTCCGATCCAGCTCCTCTTCCTCCCTTGAGATGCCTTCTTCCACGGCACCTCAAGGTGATCACCTTGCCTTCCGCTTCTCCGGAGCTAGTGGCTCTGCCCCCGCCTCGTCTGCACACGAGGTAGAGGCCACTTCTTCTTCTCATCCAGACCTCCCCGACATATCCAGAGAAGGCATCCTTCAGAGCGCATCATTGAGATCTTTTGAGCGTGTCACACGCTCAAAATCTGCACTTCTTTTTTCGCTCCATTCTCGCTTTCATTGCCTCCTTCGAGCCCAAGGATGTTGATCATGCTCTTTCGATGAGTCTTGGGTCAATGCCATGCATGAGGAGTTGGAAAACTTTGAGAGAAACAAGGTCCGGTCGCTTGTCGAGCCCCTCGAGGTCACAATGTTATTGGGACTAAGTGGGTGTTCAAAAACAAGCAGAGCGAGGAAGGGTAGTCATTCAAACAAGGCTAGACTGGTAGCTCAGTGGGTTCTCCTGTGTTGAGGGTCCGGATTTTGAGGAGACCTTGCCCTCGCTGCTAGACTTGAGGCCATTAGAATTCTCGCTTGCCTTCGCAGCTTCTAAGGGTTTCAAGCTTTACCAGATGGATGTCAAGAGTGCCTTCCTCAATGGGTTTATTGAGGAAGAGGTCTATGTTAGATAGCCTCCAGGTTTCGAGAACCCCAAATACCCTAACCATGTCTTCAAGCTTTCAAAGCCAGATGGATTCTAAGCAGTGCCCCGAGCTTGGTATGAGAGGCTTAAGTCCTACTTGTTGAGTCATGGGTTTGAAATGGGTAAAGTAGACAAGACCTTGTTCATTCGCAGGCATGGTAATGACTTTCTACTCGTCCAGATTTATGTGGATGATATCATCTTTGGTGGCTCATCTCATACTCTTGTTTCTCGCCGATGTTATGAGCTCGAGTTTGAGATGAGCATGATGGGCGAGTTGAGCTTCTTCCTTGGTTTCCAGATCAAGCGCACTCGGAGGGTACTTTCTTGCATCAGGGCAAGTACACTCGTGACCTCCCGAGACGCTTTGATATGAGTGATGGTAAGCGGTGTCCACACCGATGGCTTCTACAAATTTATCTTGACCTGATGAGGATGGCGAGCCGCTTGATCGAAGGAGTATCGCAAAGATGATTGGCTCCTCTTGTACCTCAACGCCGAGACCGACATACACTTCTCCGTGTTTTGTGTGCTCGATTCCGTGCTTCTCCTCACAGATCTCACCGCCAAAGCGGTGAAGCGATTCTTCGGTACTTCGAGCTACCATTGACTATGGTATCTGGTACTCTTCCTCATCCCCGTTTTTCCTTAGAGCCTACTCCTGACGCAGACTTTGTCGGGTCAGAGGATAGATAGGAAGAGCACTTCCGCACTGTCAATTCATTGGCACTTCTCTCGCTTTCTTGGTCTTCTAGGAAGCAATCCTGTTGCATACCCACCGCAGAGGTCGAGTATGTTGTCGCCGCCATTGTCAGCAAACCAGATACTTTTGATGGCTTCGACCTCATGGACTTTGGGTTAGTTATAGAAAGTGTTCCACTCTTTTGTGATAACACTTCGCTATTAACATTGCTAAGAACCCAAAGCAAAGACTCTCGACCAAGCATATTGATATCCGATATCACTTCCTTAGAGACCATGTGGAGAAGGGTGATATAGTGCTCCAGCCAGGAGAGGACCGCCAGCTTGGTCGACATCTTTACCAAGCCTTTGGATAGCTCTAGGTTTTCAAATTTCATGGGAGAGCTTGGGGTGGTTTGTCCTTATGGACTGTAGTGAGGGGAGCTTTGTGCTTTACTGCTTATCTTGTATATTATGTCGTTGTTCTCATCGTCGCATTGCTTCGGGATGCATTTTGGGTTAGTCTTCCTAGCATAGATTAGAGTGTTTCTCTCGCCTAGTTGCTTAGACTTCTTCCTCTCATCTTATGCTCTAGGATGTTGCTTATTAGTCGTCTCTTCTCACTAGGTTGAGCTTACTCACTTCTTATAGGTTCTAGCAAGGGTTGGGCCACCCTTGGGTAGACAGGGAACGTGTTTGCTCCTTAGTGTGTTAGCCGGGCAGCTGATAGTCCTAGTGTCATATGGGGTAGATGAGAGTCAGTCTGAGCCATGGTATTCTCTATATCTTGTCTATGCTTTGAGGACTGTCTGTTCCTGATTTCTTTGCCAGCTTCTCGTTTTATAGCTTTGGTTCAGGGGGAGTCCATTTGGGAGCTTCTGGAGTTTAATATTGATATAACTCAACTTGAACTAAAAGGTGCTTCACATGTTGAGGGGGAGCTGGATTTTCTTGCTTTTTAGCATTGTGCATTGTAATATATCTACATAGAGCCTTGACTATTATCCATATATGACATGCTTCAATGCATTACATCTTGCCATGATTATGCTTAATCGCTAGATTTATCATTGCTTCATATGTGTCGTCAAGCCTTTGCCATTGTTAAGTTAATTAAAATTGCACAACTTGAACTAAGATATGTCATGTTAGCTCTTGAGGCTAGTCTATCTTTAGTTATCCTCTTATGATTCATGCCATGTCAAATAGGCTAAGTTGAGTCTTGAATCTTTAATTGAGCTTTAGTTTGAGCTATGCTAGTGTCATGATGAAACATGAGTGAGTACACTTATTTAAGAAAGCAAAAGATCTTTTATGTGCGAAAGAACCGATCTCACCAATTCTTTCTCATGAGACGCTTGCCATTGCACTGGCATGAACTCGGGGAGTGTTGGATGACCTAGATCATCTCCTTAAGCTTCTCGCTTGGAATGGTCGATAAGGCTTGAGATCTAGCACATCACCAAAACTATCAATTTCAAATGAAAATATGTGATTTGGGCTAAATTTGCTTAACTACCAAAAGAACCAAGTATTTGTGCAAATGATTCATTCTTGAACTTATAGCACTCTAAATTGACTCAATTCTAGCTTCTTGGTTCCACTTAGGTTATTGACATGGTTTGCATCATCCTTGGATACCTCTAGCTAGACTATTCTCTTGAGTGGCTTGACATGCTAAGAAATTCATCTAATCTTCATATTGTTACTTACGTGGCTTGGCTTGATTATGCATATCTTGTAATGATATTGATAGATTTCATACACGTTATGGCTTGGTGTAATACTCGAATAGTCATTTTGGATAATCTTCATGGCTCTAATTGCTTAGCATTGCATAACATTCAACCACACCATGCTATATTCTCTTTTGTATCTTGATGACTCTATTGCCAAAAGGGGAGAATTTTGGAGAAAAATTTCTTTTGGGAGTTTTGGGAGCGTTTGAGGAAAACTTGCTCTTTCTTTTTACTCCTTGTGTCTACATGGTCATTAGCATCAATTTCTTCTCTTGGACCATGTATGACTTTCAAACAAACTCAACTTATGCTTTTTTTGGGTTTGTCAATATACTCATCAAGGGGAGATTGAGAGATCATGTGGAGGTGTCCCCATGTTTGTGATGAGTAATTGACTACGGTTTAGTGAGTTTGAGTTTGTTTCTGTATTCGAGGGTAGAGTACCTTTACTTGTGCCTTTACCGATTATGTTTGTTTAGCGCGGTGCTATGTGATGGTTTGCTTGTCTGTGTGATCGCAGGACTTGAAGCTAGGTCATGGTGAGGCGAAGAGGACCGGACTAGGCACAGAGATGTTGAGGTCCAACGGTCAAAGATGCCAAGATGATCGAGTCTGTTGAGGTGGTTATGAGCCGAGAGATGAGCGATCGAATCGTCTGTGACGGACACGACGGGCGATGACCAGCGGACCGGGACTAGACACAGGAGGTGTCGAGGTCCAGACGGTCAGGATGCCGGGTGCGGTCGTGTGTCGACAGGAAACTTCCGGGAAGGTGCTTGAGGGCGATTTGGTAAATTGACTCAAGCAATTGAGAGGAGTGGATGGATTTTCCTCCAAAATCTGGTTGTTGACTTTTGCCTCATATGGATGTGAGAAATGTAGTGGTTGTGGTATGCCACTTCTTGAATTTCCTTTTGAGGCAGTGGCTTCTCCTTCTTGTCAAAAGGGCAGCAGGGAGTGTGTGAAGTCTGTAAGAAGAGTAGAGCTCCTGTGTGTTCTTAGAGAGAATAGCTAAGAGTCAGGAGTGTAGAGCTCCAAAGGCATGTGCATGCTCATGCAGAGTGTGCTAGAGCACTGGTTGCCCTCCTCTTGTGTGTGGAGTTCTAGTGCAAGCCCGAGTGAGAGCTAGTGCGTGTTTCTCCCTCTCAAGCATGTAGTGTGTGGAGTTAATTTCAAAGGTAATCATTCCTCCGAATCCTTCATCTATTTGCAATGAATTCTTTTGAGAAAGTCCGGATAATCTCTTGAGCAATGGATTAGGAAATGGAAAGGAATTTGAAAATGTAATCTTTCTCTGCCATTGTTTAGGATGATCCCTAGTAAGACAGCGAAGATACATGACAATAATCTTATTAACCACTTCAGATTGGCCATTGGATTAAGGTTGAAAAGCAGAACTAAGATGTAGCTTAACCCCTGCCAATCTAAAAAGTTCCAACCAAAAATTACTGGTAAAAACCGGATGACGGTCACTGACAATAGATGTTGGAATACCATGGAGATGAACGATCTCACTAAAAGAACAAGTGAGCCACGGAATAAGCTGTGTATGGATGAGCCAATGGAATAAAATGGAAAGATTTAGAGAAGCGATCTACCACTGTGAGAATAACTGTCTTGTCATGAATACGGGGAAGTCCTTCAATGAAATCCATGGAAATATCCGCCCAAACAGTCGAGGGTGCGTCTAAAGGCTGAAGCAATCCAGCCGGATGCAATTGTTCGCCTTTATTGCGTTGACAAGTATCACAAGAGCGAATATAGTCCTGGACGACTGTGCGAGCATTTGGGACATGAAAATCAGCGCGAAGACGATGAAGTGTTTTTTGAATACTTTCATGACCAGTACCATGGGCTAGTTGAAGAATAGAAGATAACAGTACTGCTATAGCTGGTACATGACACGACCATTATACATGATCAACCCATCGGTGATGGCCCATGTACCCGTTTGATGACCATCGGTGATTGCCGACTGCATGGACTGGATAGCCGGGTCATCCTGGAGGCTCTGGCGCAAATCATCAAAGAGCGAGAACTGTGGCGAGGAGATAGCGAGTGATGCTAACAGAATATCAGTGTCTCGCCTGGACAAAGAATCAGCCACAATGTTTGTGCTACCGGGTTTATACTCAACGAAAAAGTCATAACCGAGTAACTTACTAACCCATTGATGCTGCGGGATTGTCGAAAGTCGTTGATCCAATAAGAATTTTAAGCTGTAATGGTCAGTACGTACCAGAAACTTTCGGCCCCATAAGTAAGGACACCAATGACGAACTGCTTGGACGAGACCAATTAGTTCTCGCTCATAGGCTGCGAGAGACGCATGGCGAGGTGTAATGGGACGACTGAAAAAAGCAATCGCGCCCGTGCCTTGATGTAAAACTGCACCAAACCCATATCCAGATGCGTCACACTCAACAATAAATTCAGCATGGAAATCGGGCAATTGCAATACGGGAGCTTGTGTCAATGCGGATTGAAGACGATGAAAGGCTTCTTGAGCATCTGATGTCCACTGAAAAGCCATGCGTTTGAGCAAGCGCGTCAATGGTGCCGCAATAATGCCAAAATCACGGATGAACTTCCTGTAATAACCGGCCAAACCAAGAAATCCCTGGACAGCCCGGACTGATGTAAGACACAGCCACGAAGATATGGCGCTGATTTTGGTTTGATCGATTGCAACATCCTCGGTTGAGACGACGTGACCCAAATAAGCTACCTCGGTGGCACCAAAGGAACATTTGGACTTCTTAAAAAATAAGCGATGGCACCGTACTGAAGAACCGTGTGAAGGTGACACAGGTGAGCCGACCAAGTAGGACTGTAAATAAGGATGTCGTCAAAAAAAACCAATACAAAACAGCGAAGGCAGTCCTGGAGCACTATGTTCATCAAAGCTTGGAATGTCGTGGGGGCGTTAGTGAAACCAAATGGCATGATGAGAAATTCAAAGAGACCCTGATGAGTGTGGAAGGCGGTCTTAGCGATGTCAACCGGATGCATTAAGACTTGGTGATAGCCTAAATGTAAATCCAACTTAGTAAAGAACTTGGCACCACGAAGTTCATCGAGTAACTCATCCACGACTGGAATAGGAAATTTATCCTTGATAGTTCGGTCATTAAGGTTGCGATAGTCGACACAAAAACGCTAAGAGCTATCTCGTTTCTTGACCAGTAAGATGGGGGATGAAAATACTGATGAACTACGACGAATGCTACCTTGTTAAAGCATCTCCGCACATTGGCATTCCAACTCATCCTTTTGCAACTAGGCGTAACGATAGGGACGCACCGCAATGGCATTAGTACCTTTCTTGAGGTGAATGTGATGAGAGATCTCGCGCATCGGTGGAAGGCCATGTGGTTCGGCAAAGAGATCGCTGAATTCAGCCAGAAGATCCTCTAATAGATCAGTGGCAGTGCATGCAAGCGCTTGACTTATGCGGGAAAGCATGGGCAAACCAGTCCATGTGACCTGTCTTCCATGGCGAGCGAAAGACATTGTCATTCTGGAGAAATCCCACGTGATGTGGCCGAGAGTACCAAGCCATTGAACCCCCAATATCACATCGAAGCCGTCGAGTGGCATAGCGTAGCAATCCAGTGAAAATTCTTCCTGGCCGACACAGATGGACATGGCTTGACAGACACCCAAGCTCGTGACGCGTTCGCCGTTGGCCACCGTGATGCTCAAACCCGCTCGGGGGTGCATGGGAACACCAGTGGCGGCCACAACATCGTTGGCGATGAAGTTGTGGGTGGAACCCGAGTCAAGGAGTGCCACAAACGTGTTGTTGCCAATCGCGACATGTAGTCGCATAGTCTGTCCAAAACGAGGTTGAATGCCAGTAAGCGTAGCCAAGAAGATTTCTGGTTCATTGTCGGCCGGATGATAATCGTCGTCGCTTTCATTGTCTGGCTGAACTTCAATGACAAAAAGCCGTTTGCACCAGTGACCGGGGACGGATTTCTCGTCGCAGCAGTAATACAACCCTTGGGCTCGACGTCGCTCTAACTCGGCGGGAGAGAGGGTGCGCTGTGGGAGGCTTGCTGTTGAAGAGGGTGCGCTATTCCCAGAGTCGGTAGTAGTGCCAGTGACTGGAGCAGAAGGGGATGTGTTGGCGGGGCACCACGGTTGTCGCGCTATCGTTGGGTTTGCGGACATGGCGAGCTGCGTGCGACACTCGTATGCTTGCGCTAGACTCATGGCCGATTCTAATGACTGAGGTGCCTGCAGTTCCACATCTGTTTGTAAGGGCTGCCCCAACCCCGCGGTGAACAACTGGATTTGCTGAAGTTCCAATAGTGGGTCTGCGCGGCACAGGAGTGCAAGGCATTGGTCGGAGAAGTCACGTACAGAGCCTTGCTTGCGGAGGGCGGTGAGTTCGTCCAAGGAGTTGCTTCGCAAGGGAGGTCTGAAGCGTGTGTTAACCAGCTCGACAAACCGACGCCATGACGGAGTTCCTGTGTCCCGCTCCAAGCAATGATACCATAATTGAGCCGAGCCGGTCATGTGGAAAGTGGCTAGCCAGACTTAGTCCTCCTCCATCGTGTGCTGACCGCAGAAGAATTGCTCACAACGATTGAGCCATGGTAACGGGTCCTCTTGACCATTAAAAGTTGGAAAATTCAGTTTATGAAATCGTGGAACACTATTGCGGTTTGGATAATGGCCCTCGGCCGATAGGCGATGAACAACTAGAGCCTCCCTATCCGCTGAACGCCGATCAACCACCGAAGCTGCCGGTGAGCCGTGTAGAGGGCGCCGAGGGGTTGGTAGTAATCCTTCTGTTGTGTGGTGCCGTGCGTCAGTAAGAGCTTCCTTATTGGCCATGCCTAGTAAAACAGTTCGGCCTTGCTCCAGTCGGGTGATTGCTAAATTGTGCGCGCGTTGTTGTAGATCGATGTCTCGAATTGTGCCAGCCAGACTATCAATCTTCTCATGGAGTTGATGCCGATCAGTTTCCATCTGCAGAAACAGAGCATCGAGCTTTCTGCTGATGGTGTCGTTGACGTCGTTGTTCTCAGACATGGTGGAAGGCGCAGCAAGGACCTCTGATACCAAGTTGTCAGGAGCACAAGCCGATGCAGACGAGTTAGAACGAAGATTGTAGCGGTGCTGAGGATTGGATCGGTTTCCCGAGCCTCGGCGACGCGGCTGGAACGACGTGGTGCAAAAGAGCCGCGCGACCGAGATACAAGCGAAGATAGCAGACAGAGAGAAGACAGAGTTTGTGTTTTCAGATACCTCTTGCCTCTTCAAAAGTAAAACCTCTCTCTGATTAAATAGAGAGCCTAACAATCTTGGCTAAGTATTGTAATGTAACTCCAGAACAGACTAGTAAGTATTTCCTAATAGCAACTATGAGACAGAATTGATAACATATACTAAACATGGAAAGACTGAATCGGAAAAGGCTACAACGCCTACTATTATTAATCCGACACAGTTTGTAACTCTGCCGACACAACCGAATCAATCTTTGAAGATGCTCAGGCCACCATCTGCTTCTTGCGTCGCTCATACGTGATGCCCCACATGACACACAATGATTAATCACTGGTTTGATGAACCTATTGTTTCAATCATGATGGTCAAGCTGAGAAGGTTTATTGGAGTGCAATAAAGTGCGGTAAAAAAAAAGACAGTAGAAGTAACAGATGAAGGTACTATTTATTTGCACATTTGTCTGTTGATGTTGTTTTCAGATTTGTTCTCCTGCGCTTTAGTCCTGTTAGGTATTTGAGGTAAATATTACATCTAAATTAAATCCTAGGTGTTTGAAAGAGAAGAAAAGCCTCATGCTTGACAGAATAAATAAATATTATGTTTGTAATGATGTCGTCATGAAACTATTGATAATATGTTATCCACCATCAATATTACAAGAAAGTAATATTGTTATACAAAATTCTTTGGTTCTGTGCAGTCTTGTACTCTTGCTTCATTTGAGCTCTACTGAAAATGTTACATGCTTCTGATGCAATGCAAAATTGGTGGTAGGAGTGCAGGATACCTCTGTATCAAATTGAGAGACCATGTGGAGGTGTCCCCATGTTTGTGATGAGTAATTGACGGTCGGTTTAGTGAGTTTGAGTTTGTTTCGGGTATTCGAGGGTAGAGTACCTTTACTTGTGCCTTTACTGATTATGCTGTTTCGTGCGGTGCTATGTGACGGTTTGCTTGTCTCAGGTGGTCGCAGGACTTGAGCTAGGTCATGGTGAGGCGAAGAGGACCGGACTAGGCATGGAGATGTTGAGGTCCAATGGTCAAAGATGCCAAGATGATCGAGTCTCTTGAGGTGGTTATGCAGCCGGAGATGAGCGATCGGAATCGTCCGTGATTTTACACGACGGCGATGACTAGCGGACCGGACTAGACACAGGAGGTGTCGAGGTCCAGACGGTCAGATGCGGGAAGCGGATCGTGTGTCGACGAAACTTCCTGAAGGTGCTTGAGGGCGATTTGGTAAATTGACTCAAGCAATTGAGAGGAGTGGATGGATTTTCCTCCAAAATCTGGTTGTTGACTTTTGCCTCATATGGATGTGAGAAATGTAGTGGTTGTGGTATGCCACTTCTTGAATTTCCTTTTGAGGCAAGGCTTCTCCTTCTTGTCAAAAGGGCAAGCAGGGAGTGTGAAGTCTGTAAGAAGAGTAGAGCTCTGTGTGTTCTTAGAGAGAATAGCTAAGAGTCAGTGAGTGTAGAGCTCCAAAGCATGTGCATGCTCATGCATGAGTGTGCTAGAGCACCGCTTGCCCTCCTCTTGTGTGTGGAGTTCTAGTGCAAGCCCGAGTGAGAGCTAGTGCGTGTGTTTCTCCCTCTCAAGCATGTAGTGTGTGGAGTTAATTTCTCAGTGTAATCATTCCTCTGGAATCCTTCATCTATTTGCAATGAATTCTTTTGAGAAAGTCTGGATAATCTCTTGAGCAATGGATTAGGAAATGGAAAGGAATTTGAAAATGTAATCTTTCTCTGCTCTTTTTAGCTTTTTGCTTCTTTGCGATTGTGTTTCCTGCGTATGATTAAGGTTCTGTCGATTTGCTGTTTTAAGATCCGTTTTCTTTTGGATTTGTGGGTGCTTAATCAAGAATCATGAACCCGTGGTGACGGCCTGTAGTTGGTCCTGCAAGATCCGGTGCCGCAAATCCAGCGCCTGTAGGAATCTGTGACTTGTTTTCCCGCACGTTCCAAGATCAGTTAGTCTGCTTTGAGTTGAATCCTTTTTGTATTGCTGTCTTCATTGATGCGCTTAGCTCTGTGTGGCTGCCTGTCTTGTCCCGCATGAACCAAGTTTTTGGGCGGCGGCAAATTTCTCGGATCCTATTTTCAGATTTCATTTTCTTGGCTGCGCCTTTTAGTAATGCGATTGTGCTTGGATTTGTTTATTCTTTGGCGTAGTTTTATTGCGATAGGAGTCTCTGGTTTAAGTACTGTGTGTATACTGTTTGCATCTGAGTGTGACCGGTTCTCTTGGTTTTTCTTGCACTGATCAGTAGACTGAAGAAATCAAGTGCCTGTGCTTGGTAGAAATCGGACATTGATGTCCTTGGCGGCAGCTGCAGATCTTACTTGTCTTTTTGGTTTGTGTAAGCCAAAACGTCTCATTGAGTTGATCTCATTTCCCTGTGAGCTGCTGTTTGGATCTGTTAATTATTGTGGCAGTCCTTTGACGCGTGTGTTGGAGCCGATAAGCCTGGGCTGCTCACTGACGGCAGCTGTAGTTGGCTGATTTAGATTTTGTTTCTTTGCTTCTTTGACTGCTACAGTGCGTGTTTCTTTTTTGCTGATTTTCAACCATTTTGCATGCAGATTAAACAGCGGTATTTTCAGTTGAATTTTTTACTGGCTGGTCTCTGATTTATGCTGAATTTTTCAGTGTCACATGCGTTCCAGGTTTCTGTACAATTAGCTCTCTGTGAATTACTTTGTTTTGCTTCTTCTTAAAAAAAAAATTAATTAGTGTACGTTTTCTCGGGGGCGATTTTAAAGAGAGCGACATTCACCCCCCCCCCCTCTGTCGCCATTTCGGTCCTACACAAATACTCATATAGTTCCTTTTTGCATACCTATGTTATAGTACTTTGTTTATTTGATCTGCACTGACGGGGAGTAATCTGATCTACTTGTTGCTTCTGACATTTTAAGGCATTAGATCAAAAGGTCTGCAAAAAACAAAGCGAGTAGGTTAGAATTTGTTCGATTTTTGCTTTGTTTAGATTGTTTTTTCACAAATGTTTTTTGTTCTCTTTTTCTTTTGGCAAAATCTCGATTGTTTCCTTATTCGTTTGACAACTATTTGATTTTAGCAGCAAAGGAATGCAGAATTGGTCAAAATCTGCTCTTACGTTTACCCAGTGTGCCATCTGCCCATAGGGTGCTTATTGCCGTGAAGGATGGTCCAGTAGATCTGTCGAAGTAGTATTCTGTACAAATCCATTTTTTGGTTTGCTTCTTTGGTTTATGTTGATTGATCATTCGCCTACGCCAATAATCCGTTTTAAATGTCATTTCTGTTTGCAGCCAATGAGCATGGTCTTGCCAGGAGTTATTGGTTTCAGGTTAACAGGGAAGCTTAGGAGTGGAGTTACAAACACAGATTTGGTTCTAAAGGTAATTCAAATGCTTCGGAAATATGTTGTTGGGAAGTTTATTGAGTTTTGTAGCACTCTTCATGCCTTTGTTTTCAAATCAATGTCTCTGCATTAACGTTTTATGGTACTCACCAAGCTAACACTGGTTGTGGTACTCCTTTATAATAGGGATATTTGCCAAAATGCCACACTTTTGTACTGCCTTTGGTAAAATATCATTAAGTTCGATGCAATAAATTATTTGCCATAGCTTATATTGTCACTTCGTTAATTTGCCATTTTCCAATATTTAATGCATATTTTCGGTTTAATGGCCCTGACCCACATACGAAATGTCGTTTTTGGCCCTCGTCGGTTCCGCAGTCCCAGACCTGGCTGCGACCTCCAAGCTTTGGGAAATGGAGCTGCCGCTCAGTGCCTTAGTGGCACCATCCAAGTGAACAAGCGTTGAGCTTTTACCTTGAGCTTGAGCTGAGCTTACTCTATAGTAGTACAAGTACAACACAGAGCTCCGTGAGCTTTTGCTAGTTTGCTGCAGCGGAGAGGATAGAGGAGGAGGAACAAACAAGAGTCCCGTGAGCTTTTGCTAGCTCGCTGCTGTGGAGTGGAGTTTGCCATGACGCCTACGAGGCGACCAAGGTGGTGTTCTCGTGGATCCAGGCGTTGGACCCAGACCACACTGCCAAGATCATGGGCTTCTTGCTCATCCAGGACCATGGCAAGAAGGACATGATACTGAAGTCTAACCCATGTAGTTGAACCTCTTTCGACTACACGTAGTCGAAATTCCCCTGTGTAGTCGAACCTCCTTCGACTACATGCAGTCGAAGCTCTCCTGTGTAGTCGAAACTCCTTCGACTATGTAGTCGAGACTCCTTCCGACCACTCGTGTAGTCTTTTGACCTCCTCCGACCAGGTGGTCGAAGCCTTCTGACTAGATAGTCGAAACCTCCTTTCGACCACGCCCAATCAGCGATGAACAAGATCAGAATCTAAGCAGACTCGAAACCAAAAGAACCTCGAAAGCAAAGAACGGTGGGACCCGCTCCTCGATGAGCTCCAGCTGCAGGAAGCGCTCAAGGATGCACACGGGGGAGGTGCTGCGCCGGCACGTGGAAGACGGTGGAGGCGATGAAGCTCTTGAGGTTGGTCGAGGGGCGTGGCGAAGCGATAAAGCGGTCGGTGGCGCGGAGGCGACACCGGGATGGACATGGTCTGCCAAGCGGCGGCGCTGAGTCAAGGCGCGGGCTCGGCGCTAGGGTGGTGAGCCGGATTCGTTCGGGAGTAGATGAGAGTGAGGGGAGATGGTGGGAGATGGGTGGGCTGGGATGGGGAGGAAGGAGAAAGAAAGACAAAAACAGGGAAGGGCAAAAATGACATTTCACATGTGGGTCATGGCCATTAAACCGGGAATAAGAATAAAATATTCGAAAAGGGCAAATTAATGAAATGCGAATATAAGATGTGGCATCTAGACTATTGCATCAAACATAATGGCTTTTTACAGAAGGCAGAAGTAAAGTGTGGCATTTTGACAATTGCCTCTTTATAATATATATCTACTAATGTAAAATAGTTAATGTTTTCCTATCCTCGATGCTTTATGTCTAAGACTGAGACTCATCAAATTACATCCCACTGTTAAAACTCATTGTCTAGCACCTCCTGTAGTTTTATCCAACATTGAGCAGTATTTGAACTGCTTGCTACCTATAGCAAATTGGATAGTTAAGGAAACCTATTTTGTCTTGGATAAAACTTCTGCTCAATTTTGGTGTAGTTTGCTTTTGTTTGATCTTGGATAAAACTTCTACTGAAGATTGAGCAGATTTTCTTTTGTTTGTTCTTGAATACAAACACTGGTTGGAGGTAGTTCATACCGGACTCATATTTTGTCAATCTGCTTGCTAGCTACATCATTATACAAATTGTCTCTTTGCAGTTAGCTTCTCAATAGCAGTTGTTTCTGCACCAAAAATATCTACCCATACACTTTGCTTCCACATTCTTCTGTAGATTCACCACGTGCCTCAAGTTCAGTCTTCAGTGTCTTCTACGTTGAGCATAATTCTTACACAAACACTTCTGGATTTACAGTTTCAGTACATCCGTAGATGTATCCTGGCGTGCTGGGCTCTAGTGTATACAAGAACACAATCTTAAAAAATCAGAGACTAAAATCAACAGTACCGCGTCCCCGCGGGGGGGCATGAAACGGAGACTAAAATTTGTAATTAAGTTTACGAAAGATGGATATATAAACTTGTCCTTTCTGAAATGAGACAAAAATGTGAAGAAGGCCAAAGGTCAACAAGTTTCAGTTTGGGCCTAAATATAGTTGGGCTTGAATCGCTTGATGTAGTTTTCATTTGTAATTGGTTTCGTGTGTCACAACCTCATGGTGTATTGTAAATTAATTTGTTAAGTAGATGGAGTTATTGTTTTTTGGTGTGAGAAATGAATAAAGAGAAGCGTTGGACGGCCTCCTGGTCCTCCATGGCAAGAAAAAGAAAGAAAGGGGCATACTATTAAGCAAGCTGTGCCCATTTTTAAACTCAGCTTTTGTCATCATCCGATGCTGCAGGTAGCTGTCTCATCCGCAATCCCCTAAAAAAAAGGCTAGCTCATCTGCAATGTCACATTAATTGTTCTATCTATAATCTTCAAAAAAAAAATGTTCTATTTATGAGCATGATGCATTTGCGATCACTAGTGTTCATTTGTTGTCAAACCAAATTAGCTGTCAACCAAATTGGTGGTCACATCAGACCAAAATTAAGTTAAGAAACTGATCCACGATGGGGCCAGATGGGATGGGGCAGGTGACCTGCCTGCTGCCTCAACTTGTATTCGTGAGGTAGATCGGGATTTAGGACTACTGTATGTAAATTGAGAGGAGGATGGTACATGTAGTTGTATGATCTGACAATTTAATTTCTCAGCTATCTGACTAGTTCTATCGCGTGCGTCAGCTTAATGAATTTACTTTCCTTGTAAGCGCACTTTGTCTTAAGACTGACGCTGTTTTGGAGACCGTCAAACTCATCATAGCTATCCAAGATGTGCGGTTGCGAAGCAACAAATAGTACCACAAGCATACTTACGATTACACAATAAGATCCGAACTTTTGTTACAAGAGGTTAAGACTTAACAACCAGTTTTAACATAGATATAGGCATCCGAGCCCAAAGTCAAAAGAACTTTTAAATCACAGGTATACTTGAGTATGGTCGAGACTTAATACCAGTAATCATCACTATTCTGTGGTTCCTCAAATTCTTCCTCATGATAATCACCGGTATCTTCTCAAGGTTCCTTTGTTGATATTTAGTAAGTACGAGCACAACAATAATCAGCAAGTTACATGTGAAGCTATTTAACTACTTGCCCTGGTTTCAAGTGATAAATGAAGGTTTACCATATCAGGTGTATGTGGATGCATCATTTGATTTTAAGTCATGTGCCTTTAAAATAGTAAAACCATACCAATATAATATCAGGGGTTTTCAACATTTGTAATTATCATCTTAACATCTTGAAATCTCTACTTATGCCTCATTTACTGTAATCACCCTTGAACACATCTTCATTAACTTGAAGCACGATGTATTCGAATACCATTGATTATACTCTGCAGAGCTGCCCAACTTTACTCACAAGACACCTCAGAGTAATGTCAATCTATTAACACACAAGATAATCGCATGCAACTGAGTCGAGATAACCAAACATGTTCATTGTTCATCCCTTTCTAGTCTTTACCCGGTAGGTTCTTGGTCAAACAACCATCGAAAACCACCAGCCAATACTGGATTTAGTGGTCCGATGCTGAGTGGACCTACCGTTGTGTAAACCAGCGAGTGACCTAACAGGCCCACTCCCGTCCCACCCCAAATCTGTGGATGTTTTATACCACAAGAGCAAGTGCCTCCTGTAGATATTCAATCAGAACGAGACATGTACTAAGCTAGGCTGGATATACCAAACATATGGTTGAGCGAGTTCTGTATCTGTTACTTAACACACTGTTGTAGTCCTTATCTGTCTCAAGTGAGGAGATGGACCCTTAACCAACTCGTGGGTGTCTACCTTCAAGGTCTCATTTTTTGACTTACTTTTTTCAAGTCTATTGTGTTGTCTACCATCTTGGTCTCAACCCTAAACTCCCATCCAAATCTGTTGGTGAGTACCCAATCATCATTATCAGTATTTGTGGAAACATTTTGTGACAATACTGAACATTAATTATCATTTTTATATTCCTTCAATTTGTTAAGGTGAATATGGCCTACAAAACAACATGTGAGTGTTTGGGTGGTAGGGACTAACTATTCATCATGGCATTTCAAACTATTATATCATTAAAGTAACAATTGCCATAAATATGATAATGAAAGTAATAGTATTAATAATTGAAATGTGGGCTCAAAGTCTTCAGTTGGTTCAACTTCTCCCGTGTCTTGATTGACGTCTTCCAGAGTTTGGTCTTCGAAGTTATAGCCTAACGCAAAAGAAAGTTCAAATAAATAAGTTCGAGCTCAACAAGGAGCGAGCTAGGAACAAAATGAATTAAATAAATTCAGAAAGAATTGAAAAGAGAGGTGGTATGGGTGATTGAGGCTTATTGGGTGCTTGGTTAGGTTGAACAGAGCTAAAAATGGGTTTCACGAGTTCGAAACGGTCGAAATGGGTATATTATGTCTTAACGGGTCTATAATGAATAGTGTTAGGTTTGGATGTGTAGTAACGAGTTTGGAACTATTCACTATCAGGTTCGGGTTGAATAGTAACGGATCTGGTGAATAGTGTCAGATTGACACTATTCCTAACGGATCGAGTTGTGTGAACATAACGGGTTTGTGCCGAGGGTAAATGAGCTGCACAGTGTTGGGTCGAGTTGGGTTGGGCCTTGAATAGTACTGGGCCTCATAGTACTCCATAGCACGTGTCTTAGCCTAGTTGGCCGGCTGGACCGCAAGGCTAGCTGGGCCAGGCCTTCGGCCCACCAAAGTGTCTCACAGTCGCTCGACCCAGGGAGCTGGCTCCTATGGCACCTTAGCTAGAGGCGACGACAGCAATGGGGACTACGGCGATGAATGGTGTTGTCGGGTGGTATGGCGAGCACCACCGTGGCTCGTGCAACCCATTTATGAGTTTTGCGCGAGCGAAGGTGGCTCGGGGAGGGGTTGGCTGTGACGATGGCACATTGATGAGGCAGGGGAGCACGAGCCAAATTGGCCAGGTCTTGAGCTTCAGTGGGTGAAGGGGAGCTTAGGGGTGGTGTCGGTGGGGTTAAAGCTGGGCTGTGGTGGCTTAGCATCGTGGGCCATGGGCGGCGCAGTGGTGAGGCACAGTGACAGTGAGCTGGTGATGGGGATGGGGTGCTTGGAGGTGGGGAACAACTTCGGGGCATCGAAGTGGTGCTTGTGACGCAGTGGGTGAGGCGAGGGCGGGAGCGAGGTAGCGGATTGGGTTAGGGCTCACTGGAGCGGTTTTGGGCAAGGTGTTGATTGAGCGAGGTTGCTAGAGTTGGAGCCGAAGGGGGTGCATCGAGGGGTTGAGGCGGAGCTAAAGGGGAGGAGGGAGTCATGGGCAAGGGCTTTATAGCTGGTAGAGACGGTGGCGCCAGTAGCCGAGCGGGGTGAGCGTGGACGGCGGGGAGGATTTGGCGTTGCAGGAGGACGGAGTAGTGGCGTAGTGGCATTGCGAGGATGGGTGCGTCCCACTAGAGTGGACAACGCGTGCTAATGCGGGCGGTAGGGGTGTGGCGACGCATTGAGCAGTTGGCAGCAGCGATGCGGGTATGCGCGAATGGGCGGTCAAGGCCAAGCTGCGCTTGCGCAAGTGGCGTTAATGCCCAGTTGAGGTGGTAAGGAGAGGTGGTGGGGTCCTGGTGCTGGTTTGGCACAGGCGCTGACATCTGGGGAGCGAGGCGGTGCGTGGGCGTGTGAACGGAGGGGCGACGCAACGGGAAACAAAGGCAGTGGCGGCTTTACTTGGGGGTGCTTTCGAGCTGAGAAAGTGGAAAGACGTAAAGGGAAAGTAGATAACGAAGAAGACTTTCCGAATTTGGCAAAAACCCAAATTCAAACCAAACTTCGAAAACTTTCAATTTTTTGGTTTGTTTCACTTATGCTAATTGATTTGTTACATAAAAAAGTGAGGTAAAGTAGGACTTGGAACCAAGCATGTCCAAACCACTAGTAGTTGTAGTCTAGCACTCTAGCTACCTGAAAGCATCCACTAGGGCCTTGAGCAGTTCAATAGTCCCATCCCCATCGCACTCTTTCTCTACTGGTAGCAATTTTCCTGATATACCACTCAAAACTTGACTTTTCCTTATGTACCATTGCGGAACTTTTCTCTACTCTTTCTTGCCACTTTTGTTCCTTGCTCATGAGCTTGCTATTAACATGGATACAAAATGACGTTTTGCCCTTCTTGTACGAGAGGGAGAGAGAGAGAGAGATAAGGTCTTCTTCTTGTGCTGGAACAGAAGATTCGACAGATGATGGTGGCGAGGCTTGGGGATGAGCAAAACAGATTGTAAATGGCATGGTCAACACGTTGGTGGGTTGAAGGAGCTTGTGGAACACGTTTTGACGTGAGTGGATGTCGGACTCACTGGAGCGGGAGATCGACAAGGTGGGTCGCGGCGGAGCTTTGGGGCAACAATGGCGCATCCACTTCGCTCCTTGTCAGTGGACAAACAAAGGTGAGGAAGAGCACATGTGGGCACTAAGACAACGTGGGGGTGAAGCTAGCCTTGGCACACCACATGCAACACGAGGTTGGCATGTGGTGTCGTGGCTGTCTTGTCTCCAACCACCATGGATAGTGCTGGAAATTGGGCCTGCCGTGTCGGCACAATGGACCTCAGGCCACGGTGTGTCGAGGCAACATAGCACGGGTTGACACCAATGAGGCCCAGCACGGCATGTCGGCACTCTAAGCAGCCATCGGGCCATGCTGACATGAGCACAACACACCGTGCCTTTATGCATACCTGGCCCGCCACTGCTACTGCTCTTTCTTGTCTTAGCCGCCGCCACGTGCTTGCCTACCGCTAGAGCGCCGGTTACCTGCCTCGGCCCTCGCCGCACGCTTGCCACTTCCCTCCTTTGCCCGCCACGGTTGCCTCCATTGCGCAGCCGCGCTTTCCCATCGCCGCTGAGGAGCCAGGAGATGCCAATGGGGAAAGGGGAATTGGGGAAATAAATCAGGAGAGAGAAGTGGGAATGAGAGGAGGAGGGAAAAGGAGGAAAAGGAAAATAGGGGGAAATGTGAAATAGAAAGGGAAATTCTGAAATTAAGTAAAATTATAGTCACTTAAATATTTGGGGAAGGGGGAATAAAATTTCATTGATATTTTACAGATACATTGTTACTACCTCGTTAAAAACCTTGCACTCCTGTGTGAGGTTCCTTGGTAAGAAAAGAGTACAGTAACTACATATATGCATACATATCGGCTATTCAATGTTGAGATCCACTAATGCTTGCGTGATCTCAAGATCCTCCGATTGATGTTCTTGCCGCTCATCTACTTTATGTTAATCCTTGAGGGATGTGATTGCCTCTACCATTTAGGGGCATAAGGGACGATCTCCTTTCTTCAATTATTTTGCCGACCATGCTGAATATCGCCTCGGAAGACACTAGAATGACTAGGACATCCTGTGCGAAATGGAACAACATGGGAAATATGACATGGTTGTCCCTCCATCATTAGAGGAGCTTGGCATTCTTGCCCGAAAGGGTAGGATCAGTGGCTGCGAAGTTGTGGGTGATGAAGTGATTGAGTTCTGCATTAGGATTCCACCTTATTGTTGTGGACGAGTGAGATGACAAAGAACCGGATTCCTTGCCCTTCATCCTCTTCCACAAGTGGGCCATCACACTTCCCTTGGATGGTCGCACTGCTTGCTCCGAAGCATACGACTCCATCTAGCTGGCACCATACTTTTTGTAGTACAAATTAAATACTCAAAAGAGCTTGTCTTTCACATGGTTGAAAGTGGTGGAGAAATGTAGATCGAGTGCCTTACCTCACCTGTTGTAAGGTCGAGGAGGTCGATTAGAGGGGGGGTGAATATGCGGCTTTAAAAATTCTGTTGGCCAAAACTGAGTTTGATGCGGAATTATAAATCAATTCGGTTTTGCACAATTTAAAACCTAAATCAACTAGTCTTTACTAAGTGCACCAATAAACCAAGTCTAAGACAAGTATTGCAATCTTAAGGAGACAAGACAAGCAAGCAATTTAATTCTACAAATGTAAATTGCAAGAATGTAAAGCATAAGAAAGCAAACCACAAGGTCACAATAATATTTTTTCCATGGTGATCGAAAACTTGCCAGCTTCCCCTAGTCCACGTTGAGGTAAGCTGTAACATTCCAATTTTTTGAGTTTCAAAAACCTTTTGAGTAGTTTAGTCCATTGGAAAAATTCACCAAATTTTATTTGAATTTAAATCAAGCTTAAATGGACTTTGAAATGTAAATTTTTTTAATGTGACTAATCTGAACATCAATTAATTCCAAAACTATTTTATTTGAGCTTTTTGTGCTTGGAAATATTTTCCAGATTTTTCTGGAATTTTTTCAAGTTCATTTGCTATTTGGATTTTCTAGTATTTCCAAAATAGAAAAGTTAATTAAAATCTTGAAAATTCCTTTGGGCCGAAACCCAAAACCTCAGCCCAACACTATTCTGTTTTTCGGCCCAACCCCGTGTGGCCCACTTTCTCTCTCTCTCGCTGCAGACTGACAAGATCCCCACCGGCCGGTTACACGTGACCCGTGTTTCACGCGGACTCGCTCGAATCATAGTCACTGATGAGTGGGCCCGTACCCAAACACTGTTCTTCATCTTCGAATCGGTTGAGAATCAATCTCCTCCGCCTCATGGGCCTTCCTCAGCGTGCGCGCTCTGGACTCTCCCGGCCACCCACGTGTAAAAGGGGAGGTACCACTCGGCTTTCGCATCCCAGCCGCGCCGTCACCGAGCCCAAACCCTAACCCTAGCCGCCGGAATCAACCGAAGAAGTAAAATTGCCGTCGACAACTACGACGAGGTCTCGCTCTGCCGTCGCAGTACCTCGAGCCTCGTCACCGCCTCCGTTGAGTTAGCAAGACCTAGATCTACGTCCCTGTCACCTTCAGGTCACCGGAATCCAAATCCCATTGAGCCTGAATCTTTGCCGCTACTTCGACCTCACCGTCGGCCAGCCCGTTGTCTCCTTACACCAGTGAGTACACCGTTGAGTTCGCCAGAACACCAGCTACATATTCCGCACCTCCGTTCACCTTGCCGTGGCCCAGAATGCCGATGACCATCGGAACTCGAGCCACTTTGCAGTCGTGCTGACGTGGACGCCACCGTGTCTGCCACCTCACCTGCCACCACAGCTCTTCGCTTGTGTGTCGCCTAGTCAGCAGCTACGTGTGCGCCCGCGTGTCAAAACTGTATCCTAACCCTAAACCTAACCCTAGGTGGGCCTAGTCTACCATAAGCCTACCCACTGACCTGTGGACCCCACCTGTCAGAGCTACAGTTCCGTAGACCAGTGAGCTATAGACCCATAGATCAGATCCATGAACCCGGTCCATAGACCCTTGGTCCCACTTGTTAGCCACTGTGTTGGATTTTTCGGATTTTCTTTTAATTTTGAAATTATGACTGACATCAGGATGATGCAATAATTCGGAATTTCCTTTAGAAAGATATTTCGGGAAATTCGAAATGGTAATTCCTTTATCTTTTTCTTAGGTTAAAATCTTCCGAGAGCTCATTCGTCCTCATACGAACTTCGATTGAACCCATTCAAATTTCTAAATTCATCTAAATTCAAGATCTACCTTTTTGTATTTAGTTTTTTTGAGTTTGTTATTTCTCTGTTTTGTATTTATTTATTTATATGCTTTTGTTTGCGAGTAGACGTTGATACCTTGGGAGTTTTCGAAGGAGGAGAAGTTGATCAAGCTTAAGACTAGTACTAAGATTTGTTCTAAGGCAAGTTGTACCTTTGACCATGTTGAGCCTAGCTTTCTAAAATTATCTTGATTCAATTATTGCATTTTACTTTAAGTATTTATTTAAATATTGCAGTAGAGAGAAAGAGAGAGAATGGCGGAGACTGAAGAAGACGATGTGGAGGGGCAGTTTGGCCATTTCCGGAAAAAAAAACTGACAAGATTCAATACTCTAATGGTGACTCGCACTAACGACGCTGACGACAGTGACATATAAGGCAGTGAAAAGTTCTTTGATGATACGTAAGGAAACATCAAATTTCCGATAGCATATCAGAAAAACGGTAAATTTGGATGGGAATTCGCCCTAGCTTGTTTGTCTAGTTTCGATGGGCACGGTGGCAATAGTTGTAATTCGACTGAAATGAATCCCACTGACCATTACTGGCTACACTACAGTAATCCAGTAGTCATCCACTGCTGACAAGTGAAGTGAGAACCCAACCCAACCAGCCGAGAAGAGAGAGAGAGAGAGGGGCAGTTGCCCAACTCCAACATGGTCAACTCAAACCCTCCTCCGTCTAATCTAGCTCATATTAATCCCACCAACCCACTACTGCTGCTGGGAGGAAATTAATTGCACTGCTCCTAATTCAACAAGCACTTGCCTGCATGTGCGAGATCTCCTCTTGCTTCCACTAGCGCCAACATGCGCCGTCGCCTAACTCCTGCTGCCTTCACCTTCACCTTCGGCTTGCTCCTCCTCCTCCCGGCCTCCCGCGCCTTCCCGCTATGCACCGACGACAGTCAGTACCACTCAACTCAACTCGACTCACTGGAATCCTAATTCGCACTACCCTTCTCTGATTGTCACTACTACTCCTATATATGGTGGTGCTCCCTGCTGTTCTTGTTACCAGGGGCGCCGGTGGTGCTCAACAAGACGCTCACCTTCTGCGCTTATGCCGGCAGCACCTGCTGCGACGCCGCCGCCGACGCTGCCCTGCAGAGGCAGTTCGACGCCATCAACGTCTCCGATGCCGCCTGCGCAGATGTCGTCAAATCCATTCTCTGCGCGGTACGAACGTCCTGCTGTCTTCCCTTCGCTCCTACTGTCCCTGGTCAGTTTCACAGACAAGCAACTCGTGCGTGCGCCGTTTGGAACCGCCCGCCACGTGCTCGGCGGCTTGCCTCACTGCCTGGATAAGCTGTGGCCTTCGGTTAATTTTATTAGACTTCTCCGCGTACTGCTGGGAGTATTGCTACCTAGATGATATATGCTGCAACTCTTGCTGATAGTCATAATCAACACAATACTGTGGAAATGTCAAGATGTATAATAGAGCCGCTGTTTTTTATTTGTTTCATTTTCCTTTTTTTCCCCGAAAAATGATATGAGATTCTGACCTTCAGGGATTCGTATGTTGATTTTGTCAAGTTCTTGCATCGCATATGCGGGTTGGTGTGAACTGAACCACTAATTATATGATTCTGGTAATATGGATAGACTACTTTTGTTTTTTCTTTTTAAAAAAAAGCTTTTCGATGGAAGAAGAAGATATAGCCTGAGTCATATATCGTCTTATCAAATAATTGAATCACCAATGCTCTCTTGAATTTACATGTCAATGTAATGATTTTTTTTAACTATTTTACAATTTCAGAAATGCAATCCATATTCCGGTGAACTGTTCCACGCCGGGCCAAAGATCCGCACAATTCCTTTCTTGTGCAGCTCTGTCTCTTCAACGACTTCTGCTCAATCCAAGGAGTCCACACAGGACTACTGCAAACTGGTTTGGGAAACTTGCAAGAATGTGACGATATCAAACTCGCCCTTTCAGCCTCCCCTTCAAAGCAGTACTGCAACACTTCCTAGTTCACCGTCAAAGCTTACTGATGCCTGGCAGTCCGAAAATGACTTCTGTACATCGTTTGGTGGTGCACCTAATGACCAATCAGATTCAGTATGCTTCAGCGGGAACACAGTTTCATTTAACACCACCCAGCCTTCACCCTCTCCTAAAGGGATATGCCTAGAGAGGATTGGTAACGGATCCTACCTTAACATGGCTCCTCACCCTGATGGGTCCAATAGAGTCTTCTTGGGCAGCCAAGCTGGGAAGATATGGTTGGCAACTGTCCCTGAGCAGGGATCTGGAGGTACCCTGCAATTTGATGAGCCAAGCCCGTTTGTTGATCTGACTGACCAGGTGCATTACGATTCGGCGTTTGGACTCATGGGTATGGCATTTCATCCAAAATTTGCAACCAATGGACGCTTCTTTGCCTCTTACAATTGCGATAGGACAAAGTCTCCCAGCTGTTCTGGTAGGTGCTCTTGCAATTCTGATGTTGGATGTGATCCCTCAAAGCTCGGCAATGATAATGGTGCTCAACCATGCCAGTATCAAGTTGTTGTATCAGAATATTCTGCTAAAGGTTCCTCATCAAATGTCTCTGAGGTTTGCTCATCTGGATGCGCTCTTCCATTCATGACTTGATATTCCCTAAACCTCATCCATTCACATTCTTCTTTCCATTTTTTGTTAGGTAACGTCTGCCGATCCATCTGAAGTTAGAAGGATTTTTACCATGGGGCTGCCTTATACATCAGATCATGGAGGTCAGGTACTTTTTGGGCCGACTGATGGATACTTCTATCTCATGATGGGGGATGGTGGACAGAAAGGAGACCCTTTTAATTTCGCCCAGAACAAAAAGTCTCTTTTGGGAAAAATTATGAGGCTTGACATTGATAATACACGAGGTAAGCCTTCGAGAAGGCCGTCTTTTGTCATTCTTTATTTACTCAAATTGAAATACTATTTTCTTTCCTTTCCTTTGGTTCCTTCAGTTTCCATGTTCACATCTCCATATGCGGCTCTTATTTTTCAGTATTAGATGTTTAGTACTGGGATAGTCGTTTATAAAAGTAAGTCTTAGTTATTTTTACTTGAAAATTGTTTGCATCGGTACTATAAATCAACATGGTACTCCCAAGTCCTAACCACCACCTTCGGTGAGGCTATTTCAACGACATATCTCTTTTGGGCCAATTGTATTAAGTGAGTTAAAGTACTGGACACATTGTTTTCCTGTCTAAAGATTTTATAATGCATTAGTCAAAGATGCTGTATGATGACTTGGAATCTACTTCAAGAGCTTCATAATGGCAGCATTATCATTCCATATTTATTGAACTAGTGGGTTACTTTGTATATGTTATAATGCATTATAAAATATTGCATGAGTGTGGATTTTCTAAGCATGGGTGTACCTACACCCTTTAACGATTTTGATATTTCTACTTTACCAAAAAATCGTAAATAATTCCTACATGTTATACTACTTAAGATATGGATACCCTCAAAATTTCATGGCCATATGTAATACCACTTGGGAGAAACAAAAAAGAGAAGGTACCAGCAATTATATATTTCAGATATATTTGATACCGCTTGTTTCTTTTGTATGCACCGCATACTACCGAGTTTGGTACTGAAATTTTGTATGTACCATTGTACAACTATATGCTGCATCCATGAATTTTTTCAGATTTTTTGCTACATTTCTAACATCACAAAATTGTGTCCAAACTTAATGGGTGTAGGTACACCCATGCTTAGCTAGATCTTTACCAATCTTGCACACATTTGTCACTTGAGTAATTTAGTCTATGGAGTTCGGATTAACTGGTTTCTGTTGCCAGGGCAGGTACTTTTGTCAGACAGACTTTGAACTTCACTTGTGACTTGTCTTTATATGAAGGAACAACTAGCAACATATGGAGCATTGTCATGTACTAGATGTGATCATTTTGTCACTTGAGCTTTCTAAACTATGGTTTTTTTTTGTGTGTTTTCAGGACAGAGTGAAATCACTAACGAAAGCTTATGGGGTAACTATTCCATTCCAAAAGACAACCCATACTCTGATGATAGTGACTTAGAACCAGAAATTTGGGCATTGGGTCTTAGAAACCCTTGGAGATGCAGCTTTGATTCTGAGAGGCCTTCCTACTTCTACTGTGCAGATACTGGTCAGGTACCATTCCAAGATTATAAATAATTCATGTTTGATTAATTTGCTAGCTGCTAATTTTATATTATTTCTTCATTAGTTCACTACCCCCATGGGATACAGTGTACTGCTTGTAGTAATCATTGAGGAACTTGATTCACATATATCAGTTTCTAGTTCCCTCGTGGGATCTAGCTTGATTAGGAGATTGTTATATTCTGAACTTGAGCATTTACATTTTACAGATAAATACAGTAAAGACAGGACAAACATGTAGCAGATGGCAGTTAAAAATTCTTAAATGTCTTAGGTGCATCATATTAATAGAACTTTTTTAGATAATGAAAGAGCAAACAAGTCTCTCGGTCTCTGCATCCAAGATGCACACACCCTATTTTATTTAAAGATTTAAAGTACTAAAAAGTACCAAAGGTAGTTAACAGTGGCCTGAAGCTTACAACCAAAGGACGACTGAAAATTAAACTCAATCATTACTAATCCTGTGACTAAACCGCCACCTATCGAAGTTTAAATTTTGCTTTGCCACAAACTCCAACCTGGTGCTTCCAGCCAACATAGCTTCCTTCTGAGCTGAGTTCTGCAGATTTGTCTAGGTACACAGCTAGTGCTCACTCGAGAAGAGAACCTGTAAGGGATTAGTGATAATCTTTTTATCAAAAACAACCCCATTCCGACATAGTCAAATAGACCAACATAAGACACTAGCTCCAACTAGGAGTTGTGACTTTAAATTTTTTGGAATACCGACTAACCAATTGTCAAACATGTTTGCTATACTCGCAGGAAGAGCTAAATTAAACGTATATTGAACAGCCCACCATGCAAGACGTGCAAAGGGGTAGTCAATAAATAGATGCTGAATTGTTTCCTTTTTAATGCAAAAACAACACCTTTTGCTTCCCCTCCAATTTCTTTTGAACATGTTATCTTTAGTTAATAAAACCCCTCCCTTGAGGTACCAAAGAAATTTTTTCACTTTTAATGGAATTTTAATACACCAAAAGAAATCCCTAATGGGAGCTCGAGTATTTCCTATTAGTGTCACATAGAAAAACTGTACCGAGAAAAGTCGAGACTTATTCAAATTCCACCTGAAAACATCTTTTTGAGAGTTCAATTGTAAATTAGATATTCGCAAAATTAATTCATTCCAAGCATGTGACTTAGGCCCAATAATAGGTCTTCGAAAAGAAATATGTAAAGAATTTGATCCCGAAATCGTTGACACTGTATCATTCTTTCTCCTCACTACATTATAAAAGAGTAGGACATTGACTTTTCAGTGGAGACTCACCTAACCAAATATCTTCCCAAAATCTGGTTTGCATTCCGTTTTTAACCTGGAATGAACCAAAGCAAAGAAATTGATCTTTAATTTTCATTAGACCCGATCAGAACTAGGAATTCCCAGGTGTATTAACCACCTACGAAAGACACTTCTCACCCATATATTTCCTTGTTAGCAAAGATTGTCAAACTTCTTCATTAAACAGGTTAAACGATTATTTCCCTAGTAAACTTTTGTTTTTTACGTCTAAACTTTGAATGCCTAAACCGCCCATCTCTTTAGGTGTACACACTACACTTCACTTAGCAAGCCTATATTTTCGTTTATGATTGTCACTCTGCCAGTAAAAATATTAATAGAACTTAACTATTATTTCTCAACTTCCTGTTTTGTTAAGCTATTGCATTTTTTGTTTATTGTTTTCAAGTCAGTTTATCATATTTTTAAGGTAGCCAGAACTTAGTTTCATCTAGTTTAGAAAGATTGGTGAGTATTACTGGTGCGATATGTGAAAGATTGGCAAGTATTACTGGTGCAATATGTGTACTTTATAAACAATATGTCATTTGTATGTTGACCTTAATTATGTAGGATCAATACGAAGAAGTTGATTTGATCTCCAAGGGCGGAAACTACGGATGGCGTGTGTATGAGGGTCCACTTGTTTTCCATCCACCATGGACACCTGGAGGAAACACTTCAGCCAGCTCCATAAACGCCATTCCCCCTGTCATGGGATACAACCATTCTGAAATCAATAAGAACATTGGATCTGCAGCAATCATAGGTGGTTATGTCTATCGAGGATCTACTGATCCCTGCTTGTATGGAAGGTATCATCGTCGTTGAAGTACATCTTGCATTGATTTGGAAGTCAAAGATGGCCTTGAACTGCTATTTGCGCAGGACAATTATTGAAGTTGTATTCACAAGATGCGTCTGTTAATGTGTTTTCAGGTACTTGTATGCTGACCTGTATGCATCAGCCATGTGGACCAGCACAGAGACCCCGGAGAGCAGTGGGAACTACACCTCCACTCTGATTCCTTTCAGCTGCTCCAAGAACTCTCCCATACCCTGTGACACTGCTGCTGGGAGCCCTCTCCCATCACTTGGCTACATATATTCCTTCGGTGAGGACAACAGTAAGGACGTCTACGTCTTGGCAAGCAAAGGTGTCTACCGGGTTGTCCGGCCCAGCCTCTGCGGCTATACCTGTCCAACAGAGAAACCTGCGAGGAACAATGGGACGACGCCCCCTGGTCCTTCATCAAATGCGCCAGCAACAGGAATGGGCAAGCAGATGGGCGCGTTTTTGCTGTCCGTTATTATGTTTTGGGTTTTGATAAGATAGGATGCTACTACCTTATGTCTTGGTATGACATGTAGATCAATCCTGATATGTTAGTATATGTTAGCAGTACAGTAATAAACCGAGAATATTAACAGGGAAAATAAGTCTTGTGCAGTTAGGAATGTGAATCAGAATATGATGGCATATGACGATTAGATCCTGATGTCCTGCAGGCTGCACCTCGCTGTCTTTTTACTTGTAGAACAACCTCAGTGCCTTGATGAACATATACATATGCAGATATGTTACAGTTATTCATGTGTATTATTCCATAACCCCATTTATTGGCCACATACGGTGATGTGACAGTTTATTAGTCACCAATTGATGGTGACCTCATCTGCTCGCTACAGAGACATCAAGTGCACATATGTAATCAGTAGCAGCCACCGCTGGTGGGGATGTTGCAGTAGCTTGGGTACATGTTGCACATGGAGGGCAGGCTCTTGGCCATCTGCATCACTTTGGTGATCTGACCCTGCTGGGAGCCGAAGAAGCCACCAAGCTCGCCTTGGATCTCCTGGAACGCCCTGCATATTGCCTTGCAGCGGCACTGCGGTGCCATCTGCGCCAGCTGCTGGCAGCACCGCTGCCGCAGCGCCTGGCAGCTGCTCATCCGCCATTTCCACGGCCAGGTGATGGGCATCGTTGACGCCGTGCACTGCTGCTTCAGGTAATCCCTGCATGTGTCCATCATCATCTGCTGCTCCTCGCAGTGCTCATAACCACCCTCGCTGCGAATGTACTCGTATTGCGCAAAGGCGACACTCGCCGCGAGAGCAAGGAGAGCGAGGAGGAAGAAGGCCTTCATGGTGTGTCTGGGTTGTGTATCAAGTGTGTGCTTGGCAAGGGTGAGGGTGCATTGATTGATGCGACGAGGCTAGCTTCCCTTTATTTACAGATCAGGTGACACGATCTCTGGACTTGTGTGTTGCTTTTGCTTCCGTGTTTGTTTCAGTAAGTACATGGTTTGTGTGTGAGATGTTCTTGCTGATGTCTGCATAAGTTTTGTCAAGAGTGTCAATATATGCTTTTTAAGCGAGGCTGGCCCTTTGGAAGAACGCATTAGGTGGCAATATAAATGTAGTTGGATACTCATCGAGGCCACTTTGCAGCACACAGATATTGTGTAAACTGCCAGGATACATGATGTTTCTTGTACTGAATCTGTTCCTTTCCGAAGATAGATCGTAAGTATAGTATATATATGCTACTTTCCTCTTCCACTTTTGGTTTTGTCTTGTCCTGAGAATCATGTGGTTCAAGCATACATTTTCTACTAACAAAGTTTTAGAATTCATTCTTTTGCGAAGCTAAACTTGTATTTGTGCAGGCTGTTAAGATCGATCCAGGTGTTCCTTGTACCAAATTTGTTAGAGATCGTCTTTTACAAGCTAGTACACGATAAGTAATGCATGATGATGCCCTTCTGTTTCGAAACATGTGGTTACTGGTTGGTTCAAGCATAATGTTTGTTCTAGATTTTTTATTCTTTTGTGAAACTGCATTTGTACTATTGTGCAAGTTGTTAGATTGGACCATATGATGTTTCTTCCACTGCTAAATTTGTTAAAGGTTGTCTTGTAAAAGATACATTAAGTGGGGCATGTGAATCCACCAGTTAGTTTATCATGTCAGACTACTCTTGATTTCCTTTATTTGTTTGCGAAGCTAACTTGTACTCCCTCTATTCACGGAAGAGTGATGCTTTCGTTGGAATTTTTCTGATCCTTGCACTGTTACTGCGCTTGGTCCAGATAAGCTCTCGGCTTCGTCGTAGAGCAAAAACGATGCACTCGGTTTCGGCCGGAATTCACGTGACAAGCACCTGGCAAACGCAACACCCACTGGTCTTCCCGATGGAACACTCCAAGCAGCGCTCCTGGTTTCTTCTTTTTTCTTTACGTGATGGCAGTACAGCAGTGCCCTGCTCCCTTGTCCTTCTGATGCTGGTAGGCTAGTAGCAAAGCTGAGCTCTAGAAATTTTTACTGTTGTGGCCAGTAGCAAAATTTAATTTTAAAAGTAGCCTTTCTCAGTATAATTTGCAAAAAATGTCTATGAATAGTTAAGTACGTATTTAATTTTTTCTTATTGCAATTTTTAGCGTTAATTACGTACTTAGATCTCGCTAATTGTTAGTTGTTCTCTATTTGCAGGAATGACACGTACTCTACCACCCCTACTTGAGGAGGCATGGGACGGCAAGCATCGCTGTCACGCTTGGATTGGTGGCGATGGGCCGTCAACTCTGGTGACATGAGGACCAAGGGAGACCTAGCCATTGGACGAGTAGTATGTTTCGAGGCTTCGTCAATCTGGGCTGATTGCGTTCGCCCGCATGCTGAACATGGGGTAGAACCTCCTGATTGATGTCTTTCTTCTTTCGGTCCTAGTTGATCGTTGGCGGCTGGAGACCCACACGTTCCACTTCTGGTGGGGGGAGATGACCGTGACACTGCAAGACGTCAGTTTCATTACCGGCCTGCCGTTGCGAGACCGTCCAATTGTTCCCCCTCCGAGGTCACCGGACTAGAAGGCGCGTCTCAATTATCGCTTCGGTCAGCCTATCCCCGAGAGGTCTAAGGGCGTTCCACACGCCTAGCTGCGACGATTCATGCATTGCCCAAATGACGCAACGGAGGAGGTGGTTCGATGCCACCTAATTGCATATTTGTTGTTTATATTCGGGTGGGTCATATTCCCTAGCACGCAGGGGGACATGGTGTACCCAAGTTATATTCACCTTGCGGAGTCTATCGTGGACATCGACGATGAGGGCGTCTGCAAAGATCTGATTAGGGTTCACCAGTCTTTATGCGCTACGCATCGCAGACTTTGTCTGGCGTCGCCAGACGAACAGAGCCCGTGCTCTCGGGTTGCCACACGCTGTTACAGTCGTGGTCGTGGGAGCACTTCGCGGTCGGACGGCCGTACTTCCGCGCCCCAGTCCACCCTTACCCGTGCACATAGCATTTCTATGGTGGGGCAGACGACAAGGATCCCGTGGAAGGCCCGACTATGGGATCCCGATGGACTGTGACAGTGCTAGGGTGGGCTAGGGAGAGAGCGCGCTGCATATTCCCCGAGTTCCACAACGAATTCAAGGCCCTGTACAAGGACGACATAATATGGGCTCCTTGGACGGATGCCCACGTGCAGGGCATGGCGCCCGACGGCTTGAGCTTGCTATGCCACCAGGATGCGGCGTACTGGAGGACAACTTGTCATCTAGTGTTCTCCCACATGGTTGAGTCGTACAACTCTGACGGGTGATGAGGCGATTCAGTACGCACGGAGATCCCCCCTGCTCTAGGGCGACCGCTTGCGATGCGTAGTCACTTGTAAGTAGATTGCTTTGCTTAATAATATTGTAGGTCCTTTAGTCATATGTTATGTCGGTACCATAATTTATTTATTTTGTTCCACCTTCAGGCAGACGAAGAAAGACCGCAAGAGCGATGACTGGCTTCAAACGCAGCAGCCGTGGATAGATGCATGGCAAACGGCCACTGATTCTATTTTGCAGGAGGCACGGCCTTACGATGAAGGGACTTACGACACGTACTTGGAGTGGTACGTATGGCACACGCAGACGAGATTGAGAGGCGCCCCCCAGCCCGACATGCAGATCCTAGCCACGCTGAATGCTTGGACTTGGGGCTGGACCCACACCGTGCAGCACGCCATGATGATTCGATACGTTGAGCACGTAGTAGATTAACCACCCTCCGAAATAGGGTTAACTAACAAAATTTTGTTTGTTCGGTAACCATGCAGGTGGACCGTTTGCAGAGCGTTATCGACCGCGGCCACCGGGAACTCGAGCGGGGTACGAACAACACAGTTGAACGCCTTTTTTTTGTCATGAAGACGCTTGTTGATGATGCTAAGCAGGTCATTCGTAACATGAGTTGTGGAAGGCCCAGCGATGTTGACTTGAGGCATCGGACGGAGCGTCGTCGCTTACCCTCGCCACCTCCATCTTCCTGTCCGAGCGAGTCGACCCAATAGCGCAAAGAAGATGGGCGGCAGATCGTCTGCCGATTGCCATGCAGGGACTCTCTGCCGATGTCGCTGCGTCGTCACGGAGGGACCCTACGCTGATGCCTTCATCATCACGGAGGGACCCTACGCTGATGTCGTCCTCGTCACGGAGGGACCCTACGCTGGTGCCGTCGTCGTCACAGAGGCAGGAAGAGGCCATTCCGGAGAGTACGGACGTGCAACCCGGAACCGCGGTGGAGGTTATCCCAGATTCTCCCTCCCAGCCCCACACTCTTGGACAATTTCCAATGGGCGAAATGGCACCATGGTATCAGTCTAGGTACACACCGTACCTACGCAGTTCACCCCGCAAGGTGAACCGTACCCCGAGCAATTCACCCAGTTCATCCCGCAAGCTGAGCCGAGTTGGTGCCCCTCCACGGATCCTACTACGGATCCTACTGCTTGGATCACAGACTTGTTCTCAACGCCACTCCCACAGGTGATGCCCCCCCTGTACGCCGACACGGCGGTTGAGGAGCCCCGCTATGACCTGCGGTAGAACCCACGATCACTTGATAGGCTAACGTTCCCGCAGGAACAGATTCGTTAGTGACCTATGGCAGGAACACGGCGCGGAAGGCCAGTACAGGGTCCTATGCCCAAGAGCAGTGAGCAGCAACGTGAGCAGTAGTAACATTAGAAGTCTATTATATGTTGTAACTTGTACATCAGTTACTAATTTGTAATCCAAGCAGAGTGTGGTAATTGGAATATAATTGGGCACTTGTACTTCGTTATCTATCTCAGTAGAACAATTTTATTCTCATTCATCAAGGACTGCGATGCATAGATAAAGAGTGGACAGTACAATCTCATTAGAACTGACGTTCTACTTGGCAAGAACAACATATAATAGAAGAAAGACCGCAAAACTAACTATCTTAACTAATTTGTGAAACATCTTCTCGACTCTTTCCATCCTCTCATCCAGTCTTTGAAGTCTGTTCTCTTCATTTTGCATTGGTTGATTAGACGCTCGAGGCACTGCACGAATTGCAGCAACACCACGGGAGTCTTGCATTGGTTGATCGGATGCTCGAGCCGCCGCACGAATTGTAGCAACACCACGGGAGTATTCTTGCAGGGCAGCAATTTGCATTGCAATATCTTGAACCACTGGGACAGCTTCATCAGCCCACTGCCAAAACCGACATGTTGTGTTCTACAAAAGAATTGCAGCTTCAAATGAAAGTAACAAAACCTGGTATCTACAATGCAATTCATTCGTGCTAATTTTGTAGAAGTTACCGAAAGATTTGAACACTTCATGAACACTCGGGACGGATTCGTTGGCGTATGAGAGGTAAACACATTCGCCGGATCCCTGCAACGAGGGCAAACCAGCTGCTGTCGTAGTGATTGTAATTCTCTGCTCAATCGAAAGTTCGATGAGACCGAAGACATATTGTTTTACACTGGAAGAAAGGAGAAGAGGAAGAGAAGAGTGAGGTGAATGGCAGCTGTCGAACCCGGGAGCGAAGGATCCCGAATTCTCTGTGTTCATACACTAGTCCAGGATTGCTAGTGTACACAGTTAAACAAAAGTGATACCACAAACATATCACGCACTTTATTAATAATTATTCAGAGTTCATTACAAAGGCCTAAGGCCAAATAATGTAAAACACAGCGGAAGTAGAACAGTAGTAGCAGACCCAACGATTCGCCACAGGCAATCGTCTGGGGGTGTAGCCTAAGCATCGATGTCCTCACCGTCTTGATAGAGGTCTTCTCTTGAATAAAGATTATTCAGCAAGAGTGAGCACTACTACCGTGCTCGCAAGTTACACCCGTCAAGTAACAGATTGTATGCATGCATAAAGGAGGCAAAGGATATTGGCAGGGTTTATTTGCATAAGACATCATTTTCAATTTAAATACTCCTAATAATTTCCAAGGCCATTTTTATGTTAATTAAAATCAAATTCATGTTTTAATTCATCAATGTCAAGTGTAGGATAAACTTCCATACACAAATGGTGAAGGACTACCCCCCTTGCACCAGGCTTTTTGCCCAAATCCCACTTACATAAACCAAGTGATAAAGTCTTTTTAAACAAAACCAAAGTCTAACTTCGAGTGGCTTCGCCAAGCATGTCCATGACTGTGGACACGGCTATTCGAATAGATTAATACTCTGCAGAGTTTGTACAGCTTTACTCATAAGAGATAGTTTGCTTATTGTGTCGGCCAATACACGCTTCCGTAGGCGTGCGACTAAGCAGCTATCACGAGGCCTTTACCCTACCTTATTTCAACATAATCATGCCCGCTAAGGTTTCGTAATTGTAGGCTTCGCACCAAACGATGACCCCCTCTTGCGCCATGTGGGAATTAACAATAAGTCTTCACGACACCCATATCTTTCCAAGACATAAACATGGTGAAATAATATAGCTTATTTGGCCAAGTCTGTCCTATTCTAAACTTGTGGTGGTACGAGTTTGGCTTAACAATCCGTAGCTCGTAGACCGGTCCTTAAATGACTGGGCGACTTCTAAAACAAACCCTGGGCCTCAACCATTCTCTGCATTGAGCCCGTGCATAAACTTGCACCCACCAACGGTCCAATTCGCCCAAGTCCAAACTAATTTTATTTATTTTTCCTTGTCAAAATATTTTTCAACAATCTATGGTAAAGTCAATACCATAGTCTCATTTGTAAATCAATTTTGTATTTTGGCCAAGATTCCCCCAAATCATCTTTTTGGTCTAAGCAATTGCTAAGCATAAATCTCTTATTTATTTTACTAAGGTGACAAGGGCATGGCAATCCAAAACATCAATATTGGCTATACAAAGGAATTGGCATATCTATAAATTTAAACAGGAATTTTAAAATAACTTGAATAAAACTATGCATGCAATAATAACTTTTAAAAATAGAATTAAATATTTTAAAATACTGGGATCAATATGGTCAAGGGTATAACTTGCCTTGCTCGATTAGTTGCTCTCAAACGGCGTCGAAATTTGACTCTCCAAGTCGTTAATTCTATACGTGAAAATAAGCCAATTTCAAACAAAATTCAAATGAACTCCAAATTAAATAATTTTAGTTTAGATAGCTAGATCTTGAATTTATATGAATTTATAGATTTGAATTGACGAAATCGGAGTTCGTATGAAGGAGAACGAACCCCGGGAAGTTTTAAACCCTAATTTGGATTTAAAAGAATTTACCGATTTATTTTCGTAAAGGAAAATCCGGTTTATGATGTCAGCCCTTAGAATTTGAAATTCCGGCCGATTTATTTTAAAACGAAAAACCGCTGGGTCGCTGACATGTGGGCCCGTGGTCAATGGACCACGCCCACGGTCCAGTCAACGCCCACGGTGGACGTGGTTCACGCAACAGTGACCGGGAGGGTGTGTGTTGATGCAGGCGGCCACGTAGGTGCACACACGGGTGGACACGTCAGCACGGGGCTGAAGTGGCGGTGATGTGGCTTGCCAAGTGGCGGCCATGTCATCCTGAAGCGGGCGGCGGCTCGGCGATCACCTCGACGGCGTTAGGGACTCCGGCGAGGGGAGTGAGTGGTACCAAACGAGAGAGGAGGGCGTGGGGGTCACAATGCTCACCGTGGTGGCGCAAGGGTGCGAAGGAGTGGCCGGCGGTGACGTGAAGAGCGGCGGTGTGTGCGGGCTTGACGGTGGTGACGGGCTCCGGTGGTCTTCGGGCCGGGGAAAGGTGCACACAGGGATGACAAGGTGGCAGAGATGTCGTTGGTGTGGACGACAGGGCCGAAGAGGGCTTGACGGCGCCGGAGGAGTCGAAGATCGAAACTTCGGTGCTCGCCGAAGAAGACGAATTGCGGGCGCTAGAGGAGCAGAGAAGAGCGATGGGTGGTGGCGCTGAGGTGTGGAGAGGAAGGCGTACCCGGGGCGTCCTTTTATAGGGGCCAAGGGGCACCGGGGCTGCGAGACGGCGTTAGAGATTTTGGTGGCAGTGGTTGCGGCTTCGGTGAACCGGGCGCGAAGAAGAGGGGATAAGGTGGCGGGATAAGGGCGGTGGTAGCGAGATAATGCGATGTGCGCGAAAACGGGAAGGATAAGGTGGCGTGCTATGAGCTTGGTGCGCTAGAAGAATGGCGGCATACGCGGCGCTCATGTGGAGAAGAAAGCCGGAGGTGGAAGACGACACTGCAGTGGCCCCCACTTGGCGGTGAGAGGAAAGGAGAGGGAGGCGTGCGGGTCGTTGGATTTAGATCCAACGGCCGAGATTTGGCACGGGTTTAAGCTGCAAGCAGTGCGTCAGGCTCACAAGTCAAGAAAGGAAATGGGCTGGATTGAAAATTCGGCCTAAGGACTGTGCGGAAATTTCAAATGTTTTAGCAATTTAAAATAATCCAATTAAATTAAAATAGCTTTAGAAAATAGCAAATAAAATCCAAAAATTCTAGAAAAGTTCACATAAATTTATTCCAACTATTATTTGGTAATAATTTTTGCAACTAATTTTGTTTTAGCTTTTAAAATAATTAAGGAAAGCTTTTAAAGTTCCGTAAAATTCCATAAATTAATTTAATTTTTATTTTTCAACTTGAACTCAAATAAAACTTCAAAAACTTCAATGAATTTTATTTTTGACTTTTTAAAACTTCAGAAATTTAAATAAAGCAATAAAACTTTTTCAAATTTCAGGAAATCCAATAAAATAATAACTTTATTAATTTTTATTTTGGTAACAGAACTTTGGGATGTTACAGCAGCCAAAGCATCTATATATAGCATTGGGAGCACGAAGGGGCCACTATGTGGAAAGGAGGACGTGACCGCACAATGTGGAAAGCAGGAAGTGACCACTCTCTCCAAAGCACGAAGTGACCACTCTCTCGAAAGCAGGAAGTGAGCACTCTCTGGAAAGCAGGACGTGACCACTCTCTGGAAAGCAGGACGTGACAACTCTCTGGAAAGCAGGACGTGACTACTTTTTGCAAAGCACGACGTGATCCAAACGAGGCAGATATCCGTACTTATAAATCGGTAATATGTGAGAACCCGGGGTATTTAACTCGTAATACTTCACCATTGTAATACTTCACTATTCATGGTTTAAATACCTAAAATGCCATGTATGCTCAGGAAATGCATATAATTACTGTTTAATAAAATTGAGGCTCGTCCTAGGTTATGGACACGCTTGGATACGCCCCATAAGAATTAGACTATAATGTTTTTATTAAAAAGGAAAAAGGAAAAAGGAATAACTATAACCATGCTTCTAATTGCAAGTCCCACATTCTATAGACACAAAAGCATGTTAAGACAACCATTAATTACTAAGCAAATGAATAGGTCCAATAGGTCTTAGTTTATGCAATTTAATTATTTGACCAAAATTTGTAGAGTAGTAGTGACGCAAAGTAATATATGGATAAATAGAGAATATTAATTCAAGTGCAAAACATTTGGGTTCATCTTATTTGGAGTTTTTATGAATTAGTTATGCATTTTCGAAGTTATCAGCCTTTTTCTATTGTAAAACTAATAGAGCTAATGAGTCATTACCCAAAATAATACTCTCTGTTATAGAGACATGCCTGAAACCAATTTTATAATAAAGTTCATTAAAAATAAAAATTATCAGAACTGGTTTCATCCATTTTGGGGTTGAGATAAATTAGTTATGTATTTTTGAAGTTATTCATATTTTTCAGTAGACAAATTAATGGATTTCAAATTTCCTAAGCCTTTTAGACTTTTCCTACCGGGGCTGAGCTAGGCGCAGACGATGACGTGTGGGGTCCAAGCACAGCGCACGGCACTTAGGGCTTGGACTCACGCGCGCGCGAGGTGGACCGTTGGATTTTGATCGAACGGTTGACAGTTAGTGCGAACGTTCGGACCACGCTTTCTGATCGTCCGATCGAGATCTAACGGCTCATAAATGCCGCATGTTCAGATGGTCCAAACAGCCCTTTTGATCTGCACCGTTGATTTCAAATCGGACGGTCCAAACGCGAGTGAACGTTCGGACCGCCTGAGCGGTCAAGAGATCTGGGCCGTTTATTTTCCATCGGATGGCCCAAAAGCGGTTGGTGCGGTGGGGTGCACTTAGTTGACTCCACCGAGTCCATTCGCCTGGGTCAGACTCGAGCCAGGGTTGGGTTCGGATCGGTTGATCAGTGCAGAGGTTTGACTAAGATTTAATTTATCTTCTCTACTTTGACCAAGGGTTTATAAATAGAAATAAAATTCCTAAAAATGTGAAATAAATAAGAGGGGTTCCTGGAAAGGTCTAGTGTCCATAAAAATTATCAAACCTCACTGTTCATGGTATATTTTGTATAATATAAATTCAATCTAAGGCTAGGTATTTTAATGGTTTTTGAATTTTCTTGGGGTTCAAACCAGTCCCAAAAATTTGAAAAAATTATATTAATTCATGATAAATATTCTAGTATTTGAATAAATTATTTTCAGAGGATAATAAAATGTTTTTGTTGCTGTTTTTATTTGGAGTTCAAATTTGAAGTGTATGTTTAATAATTGTGCCTCATGTTGTTCCACACAATCCACATTTGAAACACAAACCATTGTTTGGGATGTTACATAATAACAACTTGAAGTGGTAATAACAACTTGTTACATCGTAGAAAGCAGTGTAGGTTACAACGCAAATCACTACAACACTCACATCACTACAACACTCACATGACTCAAATACACCGGATAGCTTACAGATACTAAGTGGCGCCGGAGGAAGAAGGTCTATTCGGGCAGTTCCTGAATGAGTGCCCATGAGTCTTGCATAGCCTACACCTCGTTGGTCTTGGCCGATCTCCACGTTGGCTCGCATCCATGTCGTTGCGGATGCGCCTTGACTGACGCCTCCACACTGGATGCCGCAAAGGCGTCATTCGGTGACCACTTCACCGCTCCCGCCATAGGTTCCTCAGTAGTGGCCTTCACGCCGAGGAGTTGAACCGCCTGCCCAAGTATCATACAGTGTCGATGTCGTAGTACTCCAACATGTACATGCTAGAAGATTGGTGAAATACAGCACATGCAGCATATACGTGGGAGAAAGGCTTGTGCAGGAGTTGAGGCTTGTTGCAGGTGCAAACTACCACATCGCCTATGGTGCAAACATGCTTCCGGTCACCTCTCATGTGGCCGCGAACGTACTTGTCCCGTAGGTGGATCTCAAACTTCCTCCTCACGCCATCCATTGTGATAGCTACATGGGATCGGGCCTTGGTAATTTTCTTGTCATGTAGGCAAGGGTAACCTCCGAGTACTGTTTCCCTTCGTCCAAATGCTGCTTGGTCATCATTGCCCGATTGACGAAGTAACCCACCGTACGGTTCCATGTCTCGTCGATAATAGCGGTGATGGGCAGGGCACAGACCCCTTTCAACACACCGTTGTAGACCTCAGACATGTTCGTTGTTATGATGCCGTACCGAGCACCATAGGTGTTATGAAGAAGGGACCATTTCTCATAGTCGGGGGCATGCACGCTCATCCACTCAGTGAACTCGCTTATGCGATGCGCTTGGGCGTAACCTCCACTTGCACGCTCGGTTTCGACCTCAAGCTCTGCCACACCCGCATCGAACTTGCGCTTCGGTTCGCAAGCGAGCTTCTTGAACTTCTTCATGAGGTCTTTGCTCCGGCGCGTGTGGAAGTTGGCGACTAGATGCCGCATGCACCAACGCAGCGCATGTCGCTCTATTGAACGGCGGGCTTGTACCGTCTTTGCATGGTGTGCGGCATGACAACAACTTTGGCATGACGGTCGGTTATGATGCACACATTCGGCTGATCCCTTACAACATGTTGCTTTATGTTGGCTAGAATTCTCCACAATTGCAAAGGCAACTGGGAGCAACTGGTCGTTGCCATCAGCGGCAATAGCGGTGAGAATGGTGCCCTTGTACTTCCCGCAAAGAAAAGTACCATCCATAGTCAGGACGGGACGACAGTGGGAGAAGCCCTAGACTGCCGGGCCAAAAGCCTAGAAGACTCGATCAAGGATTAGGGAATGTGGGATGTTCGACGGGTGGGGCCTGTCCACCCTATTGACGCATATCCCCGGATTAGCATCTGCAATTTGCTTCAGCATTCTGGGGACTAGGTCGTACGCCTCCTTGTAGCTACCGTACAACCCTTCAAGGACCTTCGCCGCCGCCAGACCTTCAGAGCTAACGGCATACCCTCATCAGATTCACTACGTTAGCCATCAGGACCTTCGGCAAAACGGTCAAATCGACGACTACTGCATGGCTTATGATGCTCGCGATGTAGGCCGAGGTTACATTCTTATGCATTTACAATGGCTCCTGAAGCTCACATGTGTGATCCGTCATGATTGTGATGCGAAGGCCGTCCTCGCCTGTGGAATCTCTCAGGTACGACTTTGCGGTGGCAAGAGCTAGGCACGTACTTAACTATGTAAGTGTCAGGATTAGACCTGCACATAATGGAAGACATATAATAGTTAGTACGACTTACTGTAGATAGTTCAAGATACAACAAACAACGTTCAAACTCACTTGTAAACTCGGTAAGTCCGACTGGTCTTCACCACAAAACTCACGATAGCTTGCCTGGCAGCAGCCTTGTATGGGAAATATTGCCCCACAAGCAGGGTGTCCACATCGAAGGCCCACGAAGACTCGTGCTCCTGGGCCAGAACAAGGGAAGAGGCCGCTTGGCAATCCAATCGACTTGGAACATAGTCCGTGTCGGTCGAAACAATGCCACCGACGATCCCGCCCTCATCGTCGGCTTCGTCCTCGCTGGATTGCAAGTCAAAGTCGTCCTCATCTTCGATGGCAGTGCCCTCGGACATGCTATCGATAATCTCGTGACAATCAACACGAGCACCCTGCCATTTATCCACACATTCACTCGGTTGGAAACTACCAGAATCTCCATCAACTGGAGCATCCTTCCTAACAACGTCTGGCGCTCTCGAGACCTCTCCCGTCGTCAACAAACTGAAGAGGGGGACAAGAGCATCGCTGGCTCCTTCAACGGTGCCCCCCCAGAGGATTGAGCAGGATAAACAAAATGGACATACACCATGGGTCGTCGATAGATCGGAGCCTAAGGATTGCTAACGATCTCCATGTACTGTGCCCACATGACACTGCTGGTCACCTTCGCTAGGCCCCACAACATCTGCCCGTGTGGTGGGACTGTGGTGGCGGTGACCGCCTCTATTACTATCTTGTTCCTAGCGACGTGCCTATCGAGCAACTGCCGAATGCACCGTCGTAGCTCTAGCAAATCAACGTGTCCCAGGTTGGGAACATTTCGCAAGGCGCGCTGGCAGCTCGACAAATCAACTCCGTCTAGACCGGCACGCACGTTACCGTGGAACACGTACAGTGTCTCCATTTCTGACAAAAATAACACAATATTTCAACCAAAACACAGCATAAAAACCATACGTGTGTTGCTGAAATGAACTTACAATGTTACCGACTCTTAACCTTAGACACGGAAGACTGCAAATTCTAACATGCATCGCATTAGTAATGACTTCGGCAAATGGTGCCAACAAAGGACAAACAAAAATGTTAAGTACGGGATGTAACATCCCAATTTTTCTAAGCCTTAAAAATCCTTTGAATAGTTGGTAGAGAGAAAATTCACCATTTGGATTTATTTGACGTCCCAATCTTGATGGCCGATTGGAGCGGTCCGAACGTCACATTGTTTGTGAGCCGTCCGATCTGAGTTGGACGGCTAGATCCTCGCCCGCACTCGCGCGCCTCACCCGTGCCTTTCCTCACTCGGCCGCCGAGCCCCACCATCGACAAGCGGGCCCCACCTCACATCGTTCTTCATCTCCGATTTCGTCGCGAGGTTGTTGCGCCACCACCGCCATGGCGTTTTGGGTGTCTCGCTCTCGACTCTCCGCGCGCCATAATTAAGGGGAGGCCACCGACACCTCACCCTAACCCTAGCCGCCTCGCCTCAAGGCCGCACTTAGCCGCCACTAGAGCTCGGAGATTCAATCTCGCCGCCGCCTACTCCGACGAGCAATTCACCCGACGAGCCCGGCCGCCAGAGCCTCAACGCCTACACTGTCGACATCACATGAAAGGGGAACCTGAGGACACCTTTCGTTTCACCGAGCACCGCCCTAGCGCTGCCGCCGCCGAGCCCGCCGCCGCCGCTTCTACCTCGCCACCGGTCGCCACAGTTGTCCTCAAGCACCCGTGAGCACCTCGTTGTGATCCCCTTTGCACCCTCTACCTCCCTGTACCACCCGCCGCCGGTGAGACGCCACCGTTCGCCGTGCCGTTGGTTCCGTCTTGCCCGCCGCCGCCGCCGCCCACGTTAGTGTCCACCTCAGCGCCCTAGCCTCCGGTACGCTGCGTGTCGAACACGTGGCGCCAGCGTCGCCACGTCGTCGCAAGTCGCGCACGCCACCCGTTCAGATCAGAGGCTCGGTGGACTTGGTCCACGTGAGTTGTGTCACCGACATGTGGGTCCCACATGTCGATTTTCTTTATTTATCTTTTTCCAGAAATTCTTCACGACGAAAGATCGCAATATTCCGATTTTCTTTTAAGAAATAATTCGGGAAATTCGTGTAATTCTGATTTTAGGGTTTTTCTTTAGATTCAAACTTCCAAAGCCCATAACTTTTGCATCCTAACTCCAAATCAGTCCATTCAAATTTCTAAATTCCTATAAAATCAAGATCTATTTAATGGAGATTTTTTTTTGGAGTTGTTTTGCCTCTGTTATTTATTTATTTTGTTTGTTTGCTTCGTTTGCGAGTAGACTTCGACGCTTTGGGAAGATTTGAAAAAGAAGGAACACATCAAGACCAAGACCAATTCCTAGATCTATTCCAAGGCAAGTCATGCTTTGACCATGTTGGAATCCTAGTTTTCTAAATATCATTTTAATTCAATGTATTGCATTTTATCTCAAGTAATTATTTAAATGCTTTTGGGATTAGCTATTAAATCCAATCTGTTATGCCTTCCTTGTGTAACTTGCTATGCCTTGATCCTTTGTCACCCTAGTTGATATTTAGTTGGTAAATATTATAGTACCAACGTGGGTTGGTTAGTGCGATTAGATTTCTTAGCCATGCCACGAATCACCTATTCATGTAAAGTGCAATTATTAACTTGACTAAGTGACTATGTAATTTGTAATAATCTGTGCACTATGTGTCTCTTGTGGCATGTGTTGCACTTAAATCAATCAAGTGGGAAAAAGGTTTAGACCGAGGCAAGTGGAAGGAACTGTGACATGGTGGCTATGTGATATGGGAATATTAATCAGGTGCCTTAGTTAGAACAATGGAAGTCTTGCCTCGGTCACTTAAGGACCGAACTTTGTGCGCCATTGAACTGAGCCTCTCTGCACGACCACATGCTGTTATGGGGCGGGCCTAGCATAGTAAGATACGAATTCTTGGCATTGTTTGCTCAGGTGGTAGGTTAGGCTATGTGAATAGGGTTGAGGTGTGTGCTACCACGTAGTCGGATAGCGGGACGGTTCGCCGCTTCCCTGTCCAACGGTGTGTGTTGTACCATACACTGTGTATGGTTTGGTATGACGTAGGCACATCGGGAGCATCTATGTTAAGATGAAGTTTCTGAAATGCTTTGTTACGATTAGTGCTTGCAACACTGGTTGTATCTTGTGGGTAAAGTGTACAAACTCTGCAGAGTGTAAACAATCTATTCGAATAGCCGCGTCCGTGGTCATGGACAATGCTCGGGGATTTCACACGAGGGGTAGATCTTTAAAAACTGTGTGGGAAGGGAGCTGTGTGATCCAAATCATATGGTTATGTGAATAATCTGTTTAGGCTGTGTGTGTCTTTGTGAAATCAAATTGTTAAATTATTATTGTCTATTTGTTTACCTGCTTTCAATCTATTATTTGTATTTAACTGCAAATGTCGCATTTCCGCAAAAGAACCACAAAATGACATTCCTTGTAATAAGCATGCATGTATATTTGCATTTACGTGGTGTGACTTATAGTACGGTGTGTACTCACGCTTGCTTTAAAATAAATCAAGCAGAAGAGGAGGAGTCTTCACCAGCATTCAAGGAGGAGTTTATCGAAGGTGCCTGATCGTGGGGTCTTGATCCCAGTCGGTTGCCTGTGGTGAATCGATGGGACACCACTGCCGTTTTTGTTTTCGCTGCTTTATTTCTCTGTCAGTCCTGCGTGGCTTAATAATTGTAAACTTGACCATAAGGTCAAACCATTATTTATTAATCAAACTATTCGTTTATGTTATTATTCGCTTGTGTGGATCGATTCTCATCCTTGTTGATACTGTGTGCACTAGCGTGATCCTGGACTAGTGCGTGAAACACAGAGGGTCCAGAACTGTGATTTTGGGTCCCGACAGAGGTGGTATCAGAGTCATACTGACTGTAGGTCATACCCTTAGATCGGCCGTCTTAGAGAGTCCAAATTATTTTCTAAAAAGAAAATTTAACTTGCAAGACTAAATGAATTGCTTAACTCCTCTCATATCTCTCTTGACTCATCTATTGCTAAAATTTTTCCCTCTCCCCACTGGTTTTAACTTGGTTCCTGCCTCTTGTCCGTCTTGACAGATGTCTTACCTTCAGACCTTTGGAGATTGCAACGGAGGACTTGCCGCAGAGCTTTGGAAGCTGCTACAGACACTTGGAGGCTTCGACTGCCCAATGTACCGCGGCAGTGAGTACCTGGTCAACGGGCTAGATCGTGGTGTGATCTGCCGTCGGCGACCACGCCAGAGGAACACTAGAGGCACCACCTTTGGATATCTCAGTCAGGAGGACTACCTTCGGGCTTGGAATCCAGGAGTCATCACGCTTGGCCATTCGCAGAGTCTGCAACCTCTACGCCCAAGAGCTGCAGAACACTGTTTTCCGCTACCATCCCAGATTTGCAGCAATGGACCTCCCGGCTCACTTTCCCTCTACAAATGGGGAAGGCAACGCCACAGTGGTACACCTTGCCCAGTTCACAGCTGCTCAAGAGGAGAATCTAGAAGAAAATCCAGAAGAAAATCCAGAAGAAGATCAAGAGGAGAATCCAGAAGAAGATCCAGAAGAGATTCTAGAGGACCCAGCAGAAGCTGCAGAGCCAGAAGAGCCAGCAGAAGCTGCAGAGCCGGAGGAGCCAAGCACCCGCACCCAAAGACGCTGCTCTCCCCGCGCACCGGCCCAGGCATCGAGACGGTTTGCAAGGATGCCAGCTTGCTTCCGAGTCTACAGCAGGCAGGAGCGCCGCCGTGGTTGTGGAGGCTTTCTCGAGTAGCTTGTTTAGAGTTCTAGTTCAGTCAGGCTTAGCCAGTTTTCCCTTTTCAGAGTCGCCCTTTAGGCGGTAGCTTGTGTGCTTAGGTTCATCTTATTTCCTTGTGTGCAAGTGTGAGCTGCAAAAGCCCTTAGGCAATTATTGCAGCCATGCTAAAACCCTAATAATAAAGTTATTTCATTTGAGTTTCTTGAGTCAGGTTTGTTGGGTTTAATCTATCCCCTGCTTAGTTCTTTAACTCATCTTGTGCTTGCTACCTTATCTAACCTGTGGATCTTCACCAGATGGTTCAGACTCGTCACACCGCTGCAAGTGGATCCGACCCAGTCATTCAAGAGAATGACCAAATCCCCGCAGGGACAGTGCCACCTCAAGCTCCACCCCTTGACTTGCAGAACTTTGGAGCCTTTATGGCGGCACAAACGCAGATGATGTATGCTATGATGAACCAAATGCAGGCTATAAACAACAACAACAACAACAATCATCAGGGAGGAGCCCCATTCGCTCATGGTCATCAGGGGTCATCCAAGTTGGCTGAATTCATGAGGACCCGTCCGCCAACTTTTTCTGGACACGTCACGCCAATAGAAGCTGATGATTGGCTTCGCGTAATTGAGAGGAAGCTGTTGATCACCCAATGCAACGATCACGAGAAAGTCTTGTATGCCACTCATCAGATGGAGGGCGTAGCTGCTGAGTGGTGGGAGAATTTTTGCACGGCGCATGAGGCACCACAGAATATCACTTGGGAAGAATTCTCCGCAGCTTTCTGCCAGTATCATGTACCTGAAGGGATCATGGATTTAAAGAAAGATGAGTTCCGTGCTCTTAAGCAAGGGGCTATGTCAGTGACTGATTACCTTAACAAGTTTACTCAGCTAGCCCGCTATGCTCTAGAGGATGTCACTACTGACAAGGCTCGTCAGAGTCGCTTCTTGAAGGGATTGAACTCAGGACTACAGGTCAACCTGCTTGCCCACACCTTCCCAGATTTCCAGGAGTTGATTAACAAGGCGTTAGTTATGGAGGACAAATGCAAGGAACTGGAGGACCACCGCAAGCGTAGGATGGCTCAGTAGGGAAGCCACCAGCCACAACAGCAGAGGGCAAGGATAGTGCCACCGCAGATTAATCGTCTCCAGCCGCAGAGTTCTTTCAGATCGCTTTGCACCGCCTTGAAACCTCGGCCTTTTGTTGAAATTCGCAACCCTACACCACCAACCCCACCCCAGAAGCAATAGGCGAATGAACCCGAGTGTGCTACTCGATTTGCCCAACCGTGTCACTTCATGTCGGTGCCCCTAGAAGGGAACAATCATTCCAGTCCGCTTCAACCTTGGAGCAACACCTGCCAAGACACTAGTGCAGAATAAGTCAAGAGTTTCTCAGGGAGCCAGTCAACCAGGAGGAACGCCTCAGTCAGTTGTTAGAGGTCGTGTTAACCACATCACTCTGGAAGGAGCCAAGGAAGCACCAGACATCGTACTGGATAAGTTCCTAGTAAATTCAAGACTGTGACGATTCTGCTTGATTACGAGCTTCGCATTCGTTTGTTTCTGGAGTTTTTGCAACTAAGAATAAATTGGACATTATGCATCTTAAGCATACTTTGCTAGTCTAGTCGCCGGGAGCAGAGCTAAGTTCTAAAGTGGGATGTTTAGGAGCTAAGTTACTCGTAGCAGGAGTTGAGTTTCTAGCTAACCTCATAGTTCTAGACACCCAAACCATAGATGTCATTCTTGGCATGGATTGGTTAACCAAGCACAAGGCCGTACTAGATTGTGGCCGAAGAGCCGTTACAATCGAGGATACCAAAGGAAACAAGATAGAATTCCTAGCTACCTCAGTGCGTAATGGACATGTGCTAGTCAATAACCTGAAGACCATTGCTTTGGAAGATGTGCCCGTTGTCCGAGAGTATCCAGATATGTTTCCGGAAGAGTTACCAGGGATGCCACCAGATCGTGACATCGAGTTTGTCATCGATCTAGTGCCAGGAACAGCACCAATCTCGAAGAGACCTTATCGGATGCCAGCTGATGAGCTAGCAGAGATGAAGAAGCAGATCGAAGAACTTTTGGAGAAAGGCTTTGTGAGGCCTAGTTCGTCGCCATGGGGAGCGCCAGTCTTGTTCGTCAAAAAGAAGGATGGAAGCATGAGAATGTGCATCGACTACCGATCTCTCAATGAAGTCACCATAAAAAATAAGTACCCATTGCCTCGGATAGATGATCTGTTTGATCAAATGAAAGGAGCCGGAGTGTTCTCGAAGATCGATCTGCGATCAGGTTACCATCAGTTGAAGATTTGTCCCAGGGATATACCTAAGACCGCTTTCTCAACGCGGTACGGACATTATGAGTTCTTGGTCATGTCCTTTGGTCTGACTAATGCCCCTGCCTATTTCATGAACATGATGAATAAGGTATTCATAGAGTATTTGGACAAGTTCATAGTTGTATTCATCGATGATATTCTGCTTTACTCCAAGTCAGAAGAAGAACATGCTGAGCATTTGAGGTTAATCCTAGAGAAGCTCAGGGAGCATCAGTTGTATGCCAAGTTTAGCAAGTGTGATTTCTGGAAAAAGGAAGTTGATTTCCTTGGTCATGTGATGACAGCCGATGAGTAGCATTGACCCCAAAGAAAGTTAAAGCAATATTACATTGGGAATAAATTTCAAGACATCACTCGATTCGCAGCTTTCTTGGGATTAGCGGATATTATCATCGTTTCATTGAAGGATTCTCATCAATTGCTAAACCTCTACGCAATTGTTGAAGAAAGAGAAAAGTTTACTGGACCCCGCCAGAAGACAGTTTTCAAGAGTTGAAGAAGCGCTTGACCTCAGCCCCAGTGCTGATTTTGTCAGATATTCGCAAGGACTTCGATATCTATTGTGATGCTTCGTGTCAAGGATTAGGATGTGTCCTGATGCAGGAAGGAAGAGTTGTCGCTTATGCGTCAAGATAGTTAAGGCCACATGAAGAGAATTACCCTACCCATGATTTGGAATTAGCTGCAGTAGTGCATGCTTTGAAGATTTGGCATCGTTACCTCATCGGTAATCGCTGCGAGATATACACAGATCATAAAAGCTTGAAATATATTTTCACCCAGTCGGATCTGAATATGAGATAGAGAAGATGGCTAGAATTAATAAAGGATTATAATCTTGGAATCCATTACCATCCTGGTAAAGCCAATGTAGTCGCAGATGCCTTGAGCCGCAAGAGTCACTGTAATGCGATGGATGTAAAAGAGGTTTGTTCATAACTTCAAGAGGAATTTCAGAAGCTGAAACTAGAAGTGGTATCCGAAGGATTCGTGGCTAGTTTGGAAGTGCAGTCTACTTTGGAGAAGCAGATTCGCGAGGCTCAGCCAAAAGATTAAGAGTTTTTGGACATCAAGAAGAAGATGGAAGAAGGGAAGTTCAAAGACTTCACCGTAGATGATCAGGACATACTGTGGATCAATGGACGTATTTGCGTGCCAGATGCTGATGGCTTGAGACAGCTAATTTTGAAGGAGGCTCACGACTCAAAGTATTCGATTCACCCTGGTAGTACTAAGATGTATCAGGATGTTAAGAATAAGTTTTGGTGGCCCAACCTGAAATGAGACGTCGCAGAGTTCGTTGCCTTGTGTGACGTGTGCCAGAAGGTCAAAGCGGAACATCAGAGACCAGCAGGTCTGTTGCAACCGTTGAAGATTCCAGAATGGAAGTGGGAAGAAGTCAGAATGGATTTCATTACCGGGTTACCCAAGACTCAATCGGGTTATGATTCAATTTGGGTAATAGTGGACCGTCTGACTAAAGTTGCCCATTTCTTGCCAGTCAAAACCACGTACTCAGGAGATCGTCTCGCGAGTCAGATATGTCAAGGATCGTCGCTTTGCATGGTGTGCCTAAGAAGATAGTGTCAGATCGAGGATCTCAGTTCACCTCCCGTTTTTGGCATAGTTTGCATGAAGCCTTAGGGACTCATCTGAATTTTAGTACTGCATATCATCCCCAGATAGATGGACAGACTGAAAGAGTCAATCAGATATTAGAGGATATGTTGAGGGCCTGTGCTCTAGCTAATGCCACCCGCTGTGATAAGAGTTTGCCATATGCAGAATTCTCGTACAACAATAGTTATCAAGCCAGTCTGCAGATGTCGTCGTTTGAAGCTTTGTACGGTCGTGCCTGCCGAACCCTGTTGAATTGGTCGGAAACTGCTGAACGTACCGTCTTTGGTCCAAATATCATTCAAGAAGCAGAAGAACAAGTGTCCATGATCAGAGAGAGATTGAAGATAGCGCAGTCAAGGCAGAAGAGTTATGCGGATAATCGTCGTCGTGATCTCAGCTTCGAGCCCGAAGATTTTGTTTACCTTCGAGTTACGCCCCTTAGAGGTGTGAAAAGGTTTCATGCCAAAGGAAAGCTTGCCCCTCGATATGTTGGTCCGTTCAAGATTTTGAATCGTCGTGGAGAAGTGGCTTATCAATTGGAGCTGCCGCAGTCGCTAGCAGGAGTACATGATGTTTTTCACGTCTCTCAGTTGAAGAAGTGTCTTCGTACCGAAGAACAAGCTCACCGAGTCAATTGAATCAAGGAAGACCTCACCTACAAAGAACAACCGGTCAAGATTTTGGATGTCGTAGAACGTTGGACCAGAAGCAAGACAGTTCGTTTTTGCAAGGTGCAGTGGAGCAACCACTCAGAAGGTGAAGTCACGTGGGAGCGTGAAGAAGAGTTGAGAGCAGAGTTCCCCGGCCTTTTTCCTCAGCTAGCCTGAATCTCGGGGCGAGATTCCTTTAAGGGGGGAGATTTGTAACATCCCAATTTTTCTAAGCCTTAAAAATCCTTTGAATACTTGGTAGAGAGAAAATTCACCATTTGGATTTATTTGAATTTAATTTAAAAGCTTAACATTGGACTTTGAGTAACAAAACCATTTAATATGACTAAAGCCAACATGAACAATAGTCAAAACTATTTTATTTGGATTCTATGTGCTTGGATATATTTTCTAGAATTTTCTGGAATTTTTCCAAGTTCATTTGCTAATTTCTATTGCTTATTTGGATTTCTGGTATTTTCTTAAAAAGAAAAAGTATTTAAAATCTCCAAAACAGTCTTTGGGCCTAAACCCACTCTTTCTCACATCCGCCCAAAGATCATGCAAATTTACGTCTACTGGCTTGCCACGACAGTGGACCCCACCACACCTCTCTCTCTCCCGCGTGTTTTCTTCTTCTATCAATGGCGGTAGTTGATCGCAAATGGACGCCCCGATCTTGATGGCCGATTGAGCGGTCCGAACGTCACATTGTTTGTGAGCCGTCCGATCCGAGTTGGACGGCTAGATCTCACCCGCACTCGCTACGCCTCACCCGCCTTTTTTCGCTCACTACTTTGAGCCCCCGCCTGCTGACAAGCGGGCCCCACCGTTCTCGTTTTTCGTCTCCGATTTCGTCACGGAGGTTGTTGCTTGCGCCAGCTTGCGTTTTAAGCGTCCGCTCTGACTCTCCTGCCGCCATACTTAAGGGAGGCCACCGACGCCTCACCCCAACCCTAGCCGCCTCACTCAAGGCCAGCACCCTAGCCGCCACTAGAGCTCGGAGATTCAATCTCGCCGCCGCTTACTCCGACGAAAGCAATTCCCGACGAGCCCGGTCACCGGAGCCTCAACGCCATAACGCCGACATCGCATGAAGCGAGGAACCCAGGGACACCTTCGTTTCACCGAGCACCGCTTTAGCGCTGCCGCTGCCGAGCCCGGCCGCCGCCACTTCTACCTCGCCGCTTGGCCGCCACGCTTGTCCTCAAGCACCCGTGAGCACCTCGTTGATCCCTTCGCACCTCTACCTCCTGTACCACCCGCCGCGGTGAGACCGCCGTTATTGTCTTGGTGGTTCCGTGCACGCCGCCGCCGCCGCCGTCCACGCGGCGTCCACCTCAAAGCCCTAGCCTTCGTGGCATCGCGGCGTGTCGACCCACGTCAAAGTCGCCACGCCACTTCGCTCCAGATCCAGAGGCTCGGTGGACTTGGTCCACCGTGAGCCGTGTCACTGACATGTGGGTCCCACATGTCAGGATTTTCTTTTTATTTATCTTTTTTCGGAAATTCCTTTGCTGACGCCAGCACTACGCAATATTCCGATTTTCTTTTAAGAAATAATTCGGGAAATTCGTGTAATTCTGATTTTAGGGTTTTTCTTTAGATTCAAACTTCCAAAGCCCATAACTTTTGCATCCTAACTCCAAATCACCCATTCAAATGTCTAAATTCCTATAAAATCAAGATCTATTTAATAGAGATTTTTTTGGAGTTGTTTTGCCTCTGTTATTTATTTATTTTGTTTGTTTGCTTCGCTTATGAGTAGACTTGACGCCGGGAAGATTTGAAGAAGAAGGAACACATCAAGATCAAGACCAATTCCTAGATCTATTCCAAGGCAAGTCATGCTTTGACCATGTTGGAATCCTAGTTTTCTAAATATTATTTTAATTCAAAGTATTGCATTTTATTTCAAGTAATTATTTAAATGCTTTTGGGATTAGCTATTAAATCCAATCATTATGCCTTCCTTGTGTAACTTGCTATGCCTTGATCCTTTGTCACCCTAGTTGATATTTAGTTGGTAATATTATAGTACCAACGTGGGTTGGTTAGTGCGATTAGATTGCTTAGCCATGCCACGAATCACCTATTCATGTAAAGTGCAATTATTAACTTGACTAAGTGACTATGTAATTTGTAATAATCTGTGTGCACTATGTGTCTCTGTGGCATGTGTTGCACTTAAATCAACTAGGTGGGAAAAAGGTTTAGACTGAGGCAAGTGGAAGGAACTGTGTGACATGGTGGCTATGTGATATGGGAATATTAATCTGTGTGCGTTAGTGAGAACAATGGAAGTCTTGCCTCAGTCACTTAAGGACTGAACTTTGTGCGCCATTGAACTGAGCCCTCCTGTACGACCACATGCCTGTTATGGGACGGGCCTAGCATAGTAAGATACGAATTCTTGGCATTGTTTGCTCAGGTGGTAGGTTAGGCTATGTGAATAGGGTGGAGGTGTGTGCTACCACGTAGTCGCATCGCGGGACGGTTCGCCGCTTTCCTGTCCAACGGTGTGTGTTGTACCATACACTGTGTATGGTTTGGTATGACATATGCACATCGGGAGCATCTATGTTAAGATGAAGTTTCTGAAATGCTTTGTTACGATTAGTGCTTGCAACACTAGTTGTATCTTGTGGGTAAAGTGTACAAACTCTGCAGAGTGTAAACAATCTATTCAATAGCAATCGTCATGGTCATGGACAATGCTCGTGGATTTCACACGAGGGTAGATCTTTAAAAATTGTGTGGGAAGGAGCTGTGTGATCTAAATCATATGGCTATGTGAATAATCTGTTTAGGCTGTGTGTGTCTTTGTGAAATCAAATTGTTAAATTATTATTGTCTATTTGTTTTACCTGCTTTCAATCTATTATTTGTATTTAACTGCAAATGTCGCATTTCCGCAAAAGAACCACAAAATGCCATTCTCTTGTAATAAGCCTGCATGTATATTTGCATTTCTGTGGTGTGACTTGCGAGTACAGTGTGTACTCACGCTTGCTTTAAAATAAATCAAGCAGAAAAGGAGGAGTCTTCACCAGCATTCGAGGAGGAGTTTATCGAAGGTGCCTGATCGTAGGGTCTTGATCCCAGTCGGTTGCCTGTGGTGAATCGATGGGACACCGCTGCCATTTTTGTTTCCACTGCTTTATTTCTCTGTCAGCCCTGCGTGGCTTAATAATTGTAAACTCAACCATAAGGTCAAACCATTATTTATTAATCAAACTATTCGTTTATGTTATTATTCGCTTGTGTGGATCGATTATCATCCTTGTTGATACTGTGTGCACTAGCATGATCCTGGACTAGTGCGTGAAACACAGAGGGTCCAGAACTGTGATTTTGGGTCCCGACACGGGAGAGGGAGGCACCTCAGAAAGAGGGAGAGATTCCTCAGAGGAACGATCGAGCGAGTGTGTGGCCGCGCGTTTAAATAGCCGAGCACCGGAGACGCAATGAGACAGAGGGGCAGATCCCTACCACTCCTGGCAGAGCGGGCAGGTCCCTACCGCACCTGGCGGAGGGGGTAGGTCCCTACCGCGCCCCACACCGAGGGCAGCTATGCGGCCCCAAGATTCGTCGTACACAAACAGCGACTGACAGATCGAGGCGCAGCATGACGCCGCCCCCCCCAGAGGGTGTAGGTCCCTACCGCGCCTGACAGAGGGGGCAGATCTCTACCGCGCCTGGCAGAGGGGGCAGGACCCTACTACGCCCCACACCGAGGGCATCTCTGCACGTGACGTGACCGAACGAAGCAGCTTTGTGCGAAAACGATGCTACGCGGCCCCAAGATTCGTCGTGACACGACGGTGGATCGACAGTCGAGACGCAAAGATGACGCCCCGGAGGGTAAAGTCACCTACCACGCGTAGTAGGGGGCCTACATACTTTTGCGTTCTTATGTGTACTCGTTCATACAATGCATGTTTGTTTAATGCATATGGACGCCTATAGCTTAATGCACATGGCACATCGATGCAACATGTCAACTCGATAAAAGGCAACAGCAATGACGTGTCCACCATTTAGTTACGTGCTTTAGGAGATTGAACATATTTGAATAAGAAAGGGAGACTACCGAGGTACAAGCTTCTTCGCCTGTGCCTAATGGTAGAAGCTGCCTCTCGCTACCCATATAGAGTGTTCTCCAGTTGGGCGCCTCGGACGTGGCTAGCCGTCATTGTAGTGGCACGCACATATGCAGCTAGGGTTGGTGCAGCAGCATGTGGGATCATAGGAACTTCCTATGTTCACGACCTCCTCATTGCCCCTCTCGCGTCACATCTGTTGGCGGAGGTCATCATTTTGCTCATTGAGATCGTCAATTTGCGCCTCCAAATCAAATATTTGGTTCCACAATATATCCATGTGCCTCGCAACATGTCGTTCATGGGGAGGATCGATCTAGCGGGTAAAGTTGCATTTCGTCATCTGCTGCAAGGGACGGTTAGTATGGATGATGTATTAGCAGTAACATGAACAAAACTATTTACCCCAGAGTATGGGCATCGGAAGAAACACCGTCCGCCATCGAAAGGGCCATCTATGACCTGCACGATAGCGTCCTCCCTGTGTCCGCATTTCGGCCACTTAGGTTGAGCACGCTTGTTCGGCACCAGCCGGTAATTAGGGCAGAAGTCCTCCCTCCTTTCCAGGAGAATGTCTTGCTTCGGCGACCCCGGTTGGACTGGTCCCTGGGCGTCTGCCATCGTATGTTACTATACGACGGAGAAGGTTCTTCTTCCTACGGTTTCAAGGGTCGAGTGGTCCTACTTTCGGAGTGTGGGGTGTGCATTTTATAGCCCGCGGGGGGAGGCTAACAAAGCGGGTAATGTATTAGCTTGCAGATGACAAGACCAGATGGGACTGGCTGCTTTGCGCAGTGACTAGACCAGACGAGGCAGCTTTGCGTAGTGACAAGACCACACGGGGCAACTTTGCGCAATGATAAGACCAAAAGAGACAGCCTTATGCAGTGAGAAGACCAGACGAGGCAGCTTTGCGCAGTGACAAGACCACACGGGCTAGCTTTACGCAGTGATAAGGCCAAAGGAGACAGCTTTGTGCAGTGACAAGACCACACAGGGTAGCTTTGCGCAGTGATAAGACCAAAGGAGACAACCTTGCGCAGTGACAAGACCAGACAAGGTAGCTTTGCACAGTGACAAGACCACATGGGCCAGCTTTGCGCAATGATAAGACCAAAGGAGACAGCTTTGCGCAGTTTAGGGTTTAGATTCAGGGTTACGCTTTTCAGATCAACTTGCCAACCCTGACCGCCTTGCCAGCTTTTCAGACCGAAAAGACAAGACTCTGCAAAGAAAGATATGACAACACTCTGCCTCGCCAGCTTTTCAGATGGTCATGACAACACTCTACCTCCTCAGCTTTTTAGAACTAAAAGACATGACTCTATATGAAATTAACCACACCATGCCAACCATAGGACTTATAAAAGGGGGTTGAACCAAACCCAACACTACACAATAGATACCCAGCTATGGACTCTTCGGCAAACTTCTATGTGAGGATGTTGCAGAAGCAAAAGTGGCTTAAGCAGAAGAGGAAACAGCTACAATACCCAGATTTTTCAATGAAAGATGCTCCATTTTCTGATCCCACCGTGTGTGTGTGGAGAACCGGCAGAGATCATTCAGTCCACACACCCAGACACCGCAGCCTGGGTGTACTACACATGCGGGCACTACCTCGTAAGCGTTTCTTTCGCGTGCATCGATTTTCCTCTCCCAACGTTGAATTCCTTAAATTTTTAACTTCATCCCCACGTAATGGTAGCTCAAGATGCGCTGCCACTTCTTCCAGTGGATCAACGGCCCAGAGATGTACGACAGGGCATTCATCCAGCAGAAGTACATGCTGAACTACTCGGTGCGGGCCGAGAACTTCGTGCGGTGGAAACTTTACGTACCAGACCCTGTTGAGGAGGCACCGAAGGAGCCCAATACTCGCCTGAGCGTAATCCATATCGACGACGTGAGTTATGAAGAATGTACATCCTTATTACGTTTTTCACTGTACGATGTACTTACATCATAGAATCGCAGGACATGGACGACTTTGACATACCAGCCCGACGTGGACAGTCCCGCGACAAGGGCAAGGGAAAGGCTCATGTGGCTAAGCCCGGCCGCCACAGCGTATCCGGTCGCCCGGGCGTAATCCGTATCTACGACGTGAGTTATGAAGAATTTACATCCTTCTTACGATTTTCACTATACGGTGCACTTACATCATGGAATTACAGGACATGGACGACTTCGACATACCGGCCCGACGTGAACAAATCCCGCGACAAGGGCAAGGGAAAGGCTCATCTTGGTGAGCCTTGCCCACAACAGATCTGTCGCCGGGCGAATCCATATCGACGACATGAGTGATGAAGAATTTACATCCTTCTTAGAATTTTTACTACACGGTGCACTTACATCATGGAAACGCAGGACATGGACGACTTCGACATACCAGCCCGACGTGGACAGTCCCACGACAAGGGGAAGGGGAAGGCCGGCGAGGAGTTCAACGCCGAGCTAGCAAGGAAGGGAAAATGGACCCGCTCCACACAGTAGGTTAAGTCATTACGTAGTAGTCCCCGTCCTACCTCCCATGTTTTTACTATCCCCTAAAGGCATGTATACTTATATGGTCCAGATGCTTGTGTTGCAGTGTACCGTAATAGTAGCGAGGATGACTAAAGCAATTAGTCGAACCATCATGTCATGTCACTACATGTAATGTGCTTCTGTCTGCAGACTCTAATGTAGTTTTGGTTTCGTGTCTTCGCTAGGCCATCAAAGCAAGCCTATATTGCAAGTATGCCTCTTCTAGTGGAATCCCACAAAGAACCTGTGAGAACCCGGGGTATTTAACTCGTAATACTTAACCATCCAATTGGCCCTAGCATTACAAATCAAATATCCCGACTCTCAGCGCATATGTACTTCCCATAATTGCAGTACACATGCCCCATACAAAAATTAAGCATCCATTCCATACACAAGTCATTACAAGCGTACAACTAAAAGGACATACAAGTTCACAATACAAAAGTAGGGCCAACTGGCCAATTGACAAGGTAAATAACCAAAGTAGCAGCGGAAACATAAGCCATAAGACGGCGATAAACAAAAGCCAAACGGTTTGCCATTACCCACAAGGCAACCGACCGGGCCGCCAAGCTAGTCGTCCTGTACGAAGTCGGTCTCACAATAGTCGATCCCTTGGGGATTAACCTCCTCTGCAACAATTAATTAAGCAAAGCAAATAGTATAAAAATATACTCGCAAGACTTACATGTAGTTTAACAGACTATACATAGCTACGTGCAAGCTTATTTAAGTGGAGGAGGCTCTAGACTCATTTTCAGCATAAAGCAAGTTTTCATTTGCAATAATGTAATAGATTTAAAGCAGTTTTACAATATTTTTTTATTTGACAAAAACAGCGAGACAACAAGTAACAATAATAAAAGACATCCTGGAAGTGGTTAACCCAATAGCCACCACAACAATAGCATGAATTCCCCATTCATACCACCCACATCAAGTTTTAATTAAAGGTTATAGTCTAGTTCTTGCACGACCTTACCAAACATGTCCATAACCTAAGACGAGGCTATTCGAATAGTTTGAACCCTGCAGGGGTGTACTAATGTACCCACACGCCAGACCGCCTTTTCGCCACATGATTTAGCACACTTCCTTTGGTATGCCGGCACGGCTAAGTCCTACGAGACATTTCCAATATTGTGTATTAACTACGAGTCGCCCATATGGAAGAAGCCCATATGTTGATACGGAGTCATCAAAGATGCTCACCGCCTTTATAAAGGACGATGCTCCTTGCAGTGGATAACCTCCACCACTGCTCACCCAAACGCACATAAGTTTCTTTTTCAACACAACGCACACAACCACCATGCGACCTGGAGCTAACACATGCCCAAGTATTAAGTCAAGAGAGGTCCCATATCCCTCTCATGTGGTTAGCATGCTAAAATCACTTGGCTTAGTGACACAAGTAACTCGGTCCTTGTTGACCCGGCCACCATTCCAGTCACACCATAAGATCACACCATCAATCATTGTGCCCAAGTCTCAAACATTTCATTTTCAGTTTCAGTTTTTGACTTTACAAAGTAACAAAGCACAAAGTGCTGAGCATAATGATAATAATAATTTTGTGTGACCAAAGTTATCGACTAAGTCGATAACCGCCCAATTCTACCGATAGCTAAGCATTTCTAAGCATAACACCGTAAAGACAATAAAAGAGCATAATTCAACCACCGGGCTCTAATTCACCAGCGAGATTAATACCTTATGTTTAGTGGAAGGGGATAATAATTTGAGGGCAACCATGCAATAGGAATAACTACCTCTAATCGGGAAAATAAACTTTGACACAAAAGCATGCATACATACAATTTGTAAACAAAGTAGTAGACTTTGAAAGTAATGGGATTATTATGATCAAACGGCTTGCCTTGCTGGGGATGAATTTCTTGCTGTAGAGGATCACTCTCGTATACAATAGAATCGTCGGAACCTACCGAAAGAGTCGAAAGCACAATAATAACGAATAATACCGAAAAGACCCAAAAAAATCAAAGTCAACCAAAAATCATGAAAAATTCACATAAGGTACAGCATGATTTTAGGTGAATTTATCAATAGGAATCAATTGATTTGGATGTTCTATGCAAAAGTTATGGCAGTTTGAAAATCAGGTTTCAAGAAAATCCAAAAATTGCTATCTGTTACTGTTCATCCGATTTTAATTATTTAGTGAAATTTTGTAGGATAGTGGTGGATATAAGGATTACAAAAAAATTTATAGAGGATACAATTATATGAACAACCCAATTGGATTCATCCCAATTGGAGTTCAAATGAATTACTTACGAATTTTTGAAGTTAATTCAATTTCTAGTGTAAAAATAGTTCATTCCAGAAATTAACTCCAATTTCAAAATTTTCTAGGACAATAACATGATTCAAACCTATTCCAAGTTAAAGTACATTAATAATGAAAACTAATAAAATTGGTTTCACTTGTTTTGGAGTTGATTTGACTTAGTTATGAATTTTCGAAGTTTAACCATCTCAATGGCTTACTAAACAATTTTTGTCGTCCAATCTGTTAAGTGGAGATTCACTGTTTGATTTGGAAAGACCAATAACCATTCCTTTTTTTCAGATTAGTTTGCTATTGCTAGATAATTGTCCAAAGACTAAATGAAACAAGAAAAAAAAACTAACTACTTTGACAACTAACCACTTATCTAAAAAGAGGTTCACTGCTTGATTTGAATATCAATACTAATTTGGGAAACTCTTTTCAGATCAACCTCTAAAAACTATTTAGTTTAACACAACTTTTTCCAATTACTGGCATTTGAAGTGGTTGAGGCTTACATATGCTCCTAAATACACTCACTCCCTTATCTGATCACAAAGCACAAGAAGGATTTGGTTGCTTCTTTGTTAGTTTTGAAAATTCACATCTACACCGGTTCTTTTCAGATTGGATGCTACTGTTAGAAGAAAGTCAATTGACTAATTGAATTAAACTCTAACTACTAGAATTGGTCATGAAGCTAACCTCCTTATCAATTTGACATTTTTCAAACTAACATTCATGTAACCTCTCTACAGCAAAATTCTCTGAACTTAAGTGCTGTTAACTCAACTTCCAATTTACTGATTCAATGGAGTGACTTAACCTTTTCAAGTTTGATAGTAAAGGACAGTGGTTTCTTTTACAAATGAGCTTTACTAATAAAACACCCTTTTACCACCCTTCTCTTCTTTGTTTGTTTTTCTGAAAACTCTCATCCAGAATTGGTTTTCAGAATAATGTTCAACCTATACAGCAAGAATTTTCAGAACTAAAGTACTATACTTCTTTACAAGTTCAGGTTTTCACCTTTGTTAACTCTACTGAAGGATTCAATAGCCAAAATACTTTTCTTCTAAATAGTTTCTCTGTTCATTCATTAGTTCATCTAACAGACTTTTGTAGTCTTGACAACTAACCCTTCCACTTAATCAATTGTCAAAAAGTTTTGAGTAATCTGAAATTTAATCAAAGGTGTAGTAGCAGTTGGTTTCAAATGATCTTACTGAGGAGCACTACTACAAAGAGAGAGTTCAAGACAGAGACAAAGAACAAGGAGGCCAGTACAGGGGAAACTCGGGTCGAAATGGGGTGGCGGCCAACGCCAGTGACAGGGAGGGCAACGGTGGCGGGAAGTAGCAAAAATGGAATCATGGCAGCATGGTGGTTCGAGTGGTGGTGGAGGCGCAGCCGGAGCGAGACGGTGGCAGCGCGGCGAGGTCGAGCGGTGGCCAGCCATGGAGATGGAAAGAGGCGCCGGCGCCGGCGCCGGAAGGGAGTTGGAGGCAAATTAGGGCGCGCATGGGCATGGGTAGAGCTTAGGGAACTCACTGGAGTGCTCGGTGACGGCGGAGGGTGGCCGAAGGGAGCTGTCCACGGTGACCTAGGGCGACACGAGGAAGCTTTCGATGGTGGCGACCTGGAGAGGAGTAGGGCACAAGTGAATGATCGGGAAAAGTATAAGGGGTCCAAGAGATGCTCATAGAGGAAGGAATCGAGCTGGTGCTCGCTGGAGAAGACGCGGCGGTGGTGGCGGCGGATTTTGCTGGACCCGAAGAAGATGGCATGCGCACGGTGGTCCGGTGGTGCAAACCTAGAATTGATGGAGGGTTTGGGTTCCTGGTGATGTAAGGCGCGTTGTGACGGGGTCGGTGGTGGCCGGAGATCGCCGGAATGGCCGGGGGGCTTGGAGGCGGTGCGGCCAAGCCGAAATGGCATTCGGTTTTTGGACTCGGTGGATTTTGTGGAAGAGAAATGGGAGGGGGAGATAGGGGACTGATGAGAGGGAGGTGATGCGCTCAAAGCTAGGCTTAAATAGGGGCGAGAAGCTCGGGGTTCCTCGTGAGAACTCGAGCTTCCCCTCTTCATGGCAGTGGCAGCCTTCACGGGATATATCTCAGCGATGACAGAGAGCAGAGCGACGGCGTCGGTAGGAGAAGGCCCCGGTTGGTTGCCTTGGGCGGTCATGCGACGGCGCTGACGGAGGGAGACGGAGGAGGCCGAGCGGCGTGGCGCCCATGCGCGCTCGCTCGATAGAGAAGGAGGAGCGCGTGGAGGAAGAACGTTGTTGGCTTGATGGCGTGGAAAAAGGAGACTACGGGTGGTGCTGGGTCGTTAGTGGAAGAAAGAGGAGGTGGTCGCTGAGCTGGTTGGGTTCAACTCGGGTGCGGTCCGGTGGCACCGGTCCAAATTTCGAGAACAAGACATTTTCGATTTTCCAAAATGGTGAGGAGGTTTAGGGGATTTTTAGATAAAGCTTACCAGCTCTAAAATTGATGAAATTTTTAGTGGGGGTTGAGGAAATAGAGATGATTATTATTCTATAAATTTTCTAGGGTTTTACTTGAAGTAAATTTTCCCCTAAAATTATTTTAAGTGCATGGTCTTGATGTTTGACTTTCAAATCTTTACTTTGACTGATTGTTTTAAAATAGCAAACACTTTCTACAAATTGTGAAATTTTTAGGGTGAGTCTCTAATATGTTCCAGAACCTAGGAAAAATATTTCTAGATACTGTTCACTTGAGTTGTTTGTATTTTAAATTCAAATTCAAAATTTGACATGCAATTTAAATAAGGACCAATTAACCTCCAAGAATTCCAGAAAATTTTAATAACATCATGATGCAACAAAAGTTTTAATTTCCCCTCATTTTTATACATTTGAAATACAACCCCGAGTACAATAAATGATGCAAAAGATTCAAAAACACTGTGCATGTTAATGAGATGCATACTAATTATCATTTATTAATTTGGGGATGTTACAGAACCATTCGCACCGACATCGAATCCTCCATGTTTTAGGGCATCTTCATAATCACAACGAGTGTTCTCAACCCCTTCAATCATATTCTGTATAAGCTTCATAAAGTACTTCATCGATTGCCTGCCTATATACATGTATACGTTCAGACGACTTCATCGAGGAGGGACTCCATGTTTCATAATTTTCCTATACTCATTTGCTATATTTTCAAATTACTACAAACAGCACTAAAACTGCGACGAAACCCTGATTTCAGAGAAAAGGAAACCCAAACAGCGCTAAAACTGCGACGAAACCCTGATTTCAGAGAAAAGGAAACCCTACTTTACCTCCATGCCCTTATTTTACAAATCTCAGTGTCGATATTTTTTTGAATCAAATATAATTAAATAATATTTAAATTTTCAATTTTTTCGTTCTTTTTTTCAAAAGTTTGGATTTTGGAGCGGCTGGCCACCACTTGCCGCTACCACCACCAGGCAGCGCCTGCGCCGGGCGGCAGGCGCTTGTCGCGCCAGGTCGGGCAGAGCTGCTTGCACCCCAAGCGAGGCAGTCGTCTTACCGCCTCGATACCATGCAGTACCTACATTGTGCACAGGCCACTTTTGTAAATTATGGTGAGAGAGGGCTACTTTTGAAATTAAATTTTGCTACAGGGCCATAACAGTAAAAAATTCTGAGCTCTACCTTGGTACCGTCGTGACAAAACCAAAACAACACACTTTCGCAATTTCTTGCTTCTCTTTTTTGTTTTTTTATTGCTTGTCTCAACTCACTCGTTCATCTTACATGGCGCTTGTTCACGTTCTTTTATACACACGTACGCACAACTCCAACTCGGACTCGGTTACACGCACGGACTCGGACTCCAACCGGAAAAACAGACTTAGCAAAATCTAATTCGGAAACTAAATGAAATTATCAAAAAATAAGATTAAAATCATCAATCACCACTTTAATCTTCTTTCTTCACCTTCATCACGTCAATCTTCTCTCTTGGACTTTTGATGACGGTACTTCTTGTGCTTCCTCTCATCTTTCTTTTTCTTCTTGCTTTTCTCAGCTTCACCACCAGAACTTCCTGCATCATCTGCATGTGCATGGGTTCCATTGCTTTGACCCAAGCTGCTGGCTTCATTAGCAAATGCATGCACGTGGGAACCACTCGAGCTTTTTCCTTGGCCTTTTGTGCTGTTGCCGCATGCACTTGTTTTCTTCAGGATGTCATGTAATACATCTACATCTTTCTCAATTTCAACTTATGCATGTGTGTGAAGCCTACTGTCTCACGCCAATATTTTCTTAACCTTTGCTCTGTCGCTACTTTGTCTTGGGGCTCCTGCTGACCCCTACCTTTCGACGCCTAGCGCATGTCCTTGCTGCCGATGGGGCCACCACTTGGTCCTCCTGAGATATAGCTTTCTACACCAGCTGACCCGCTGCTAGGACCTTCCGAGCAGCATGCCCTCGTCGTCTCAGACACACATGGGCAAAGAAGGCCAACAAGACCCGGCAGCTACCTTGGCCCAAGTAGCCACTGCCTCCTGCTTGTACGTGGACAGGAACTCCTGAGCCGCCGCCTACTATGCAGGCATGCACATGGGGCCCACCGCCTCTAGCTGTGTGTACGCTGCGTCCTTCATGCGCCTGGGACTCGTCGTCCCCTACAACACCTTACACATTGTTTCGACCTCTCGAGGCTCCACTTGCTACGCCTCTTGCTCCAACTGTGTGCAACTCCTGGGTCCCGCCATGTCCTGGTTTAATACTCCAATTCCACTCTGGCTCCTCCAGACTATTCTTCACACAAACTGGCTTACAAGTTTTTAGGGAAAATTTGTACAACCGGTTCGGGGTTTTTTTCACTTTTATCAACAGATCTTTGTTTTTATCATAGACACGCAAGAACTCATCCTGCAGCTCTACCCTGCACCTGTTCTGTCATCTGCCCGAGACTGAGTATGTTGTTGCACAAGCTCGGTATAAAATAAATTTCAGATAGCAACTTCTAATCACCGTTCTGCATTGTAGCAGCATCGTTTCTTTACCTCTTATCTGCACCGTGGAGACGTCGTCAAACTTGACTTTGCTCGAAGTCTTCTCGTCGAGCTCATGGAACATAGAACGATCTTCTGCCATGTGATTGCTTGCTCCATTGTCTAAGTACCATAGATCAGTATGACTGTGGATGCCTCTCTCAATGCGTAGTTTATGAACTATATTATCCTCGTTCAACATCACTATGACTAGCACCTCATTGACACATAAGGAGAGAAGTAGGGTCGGGTCATCGTCTGCACTGGCTCGATTGAGGTTTATCTCCTCGTTCTTCTTTTTGTTTTGATAATCCAAAGCATAGTGCCCATACTCATTGCAGTTGAAGCACTTTATGTGGCTGCAGCACTCCGACGTGTAGTGCCCATATTTATCACATTCAAAATGCTTGACATGTGACTTATCACGGGATCTGTCACCACCACCTTGCCTAGCCCAGTCTCCACGTCCTCCTCTGTCGCCTCGCCCACGCCTGTGTCCATACTCGCGGCTTCTTGATGAGCCACAACCGTCCTCCTCTAACGATTCCTTGTAAAACTGCCTACCACCTCTGGGCTTCTGTCCGCCAGATGATGGGCTCGCGCTCCTTCATGCACGCAAGCCACTCCTCCTCTGTGAGGAGCAGGTGTCCGCTGGCGCCGTCGGTGTTTTCTTGTTCGTAGCGCTCTTCTACGGCCTTCAGCCGTCTAGTGAGCTCCTCCACCGAGAGCGTCTGCAAGTCAACGAGTGTCTCAATTAAGATTGTTACCTGAGAATATCTTGGCAGGACGACGTGGAGGAATTTTTTAACAACACGGTCTTCCTCAATCTTGTCCCTGAGTATCTCCAAGTTGTTGACTAGACCGGTGAGCCACATTGCGAAGTCATCCACCGACTCGCCGTTCTTGAATTTGATTGCGTCAAATTCCTTACGCAGCGTCTGCCCCTTCGCCTTGCGTACGCGCTGGACACCCATGCACAATGTCTTGATGGTGTTCAATGCATCCTTGATGGTGTTCTTGACGACAAGCGTAGACAGCATCTCTAGCGGAACAGCACGGAGTATGGCGGATAACGCCATCCTATCGTCCTAGTAGTCACCATTGCCGGGGTCGATCGCCTTCCACAGGCTTTGCACCTGTAGATTCACCCTCATCATGAGAGCCCAATCTCCATAGTTGCTTCGCATCAGCATCGGGTAGACGACTGAGCCTGCTGACTCTCTCACCACCCGATGGATCACCACTTCCCCACCACCACCACTGCCAGACCCCACCTCCAGACGTGCACCGACGTCGCTGGGCATCCCCTGCCGGAAAGGTGAGTGAGAAAACGATCGAGACATCGCTGGATCGAGTGAAAGGCTTTGATACCAATTGTTAGATTTTTTTTCTCTGATCCTTGCACTGTTACTGCGCTCGGTCCAGATAAGCTTTCAGCTTCATCCCAAACGAAAAGCGATGCACTCGGTTTTGGTCAGAATTGACGTGACAAGCACCTGGCAAATGCAACACCCACTGGTCTTCCCGATGGAACACCTCCAAGCAGCGCTCCTGGTTTCTTCTTTTTCTTTACGTGATAGCAGTACAGCAGTACCCTGCTCCCTTGTCCTTCTCTTGATGCTAGTAGCAAAGCTGAGCTCTGCCATGGTACCGTCGAGACAAAACCAAAACAACATGCTTCAGAAATTTCTTTCGAGAGCAAACTGTAGCTCCTCTTTTTGTTTTTTTTTATTGTTTGTCTCAACTCACTCATTAAATTAAAAAAAATTTGGATGGAATAGTTTTCAAGATAGATTTTGAGAAAGCTTATGACAAAGTTAAATGGCCTTTTTTAATTTAAATTTTAAGGATGAAAGGTTTTTCTGCTACGTGGTGCTCTTGGGTGGAAAGTATAGTTACGGGAGGAAGTGTTGGAATTAAAGTTAATGATAATCTTGGCTCCTTTTTCCAAACTCAGAAGGGTCTTAGGCAAGATGATCCTATGTCTCCTATTCTTTTTAACATTGTAGGGGACATGCTTGCCATTTTTATATCTCGTGCTAAAGAAGCATGCCTTTTATCAGGCATTGTTCCTCACTTGATTGAGGATAGTTTGTCAATTTTACAATATGCTAACGACACGATCCTCTTTTTGAATAATGATTTGGAACAAGCCAAAAATCTAAAGCTTATTCTTTGTGTCTTTGAACAATTATCAGGTTTAAAGATTAATTTTCATAAAAGCGAGATTTTTTTGTTTTGGTTCTGCCAAAGCTGTTGAAACACAATTTACACATTTATTTGGTTGTGAAGTGGGTGCTTTTCCTTTCAGGTACTTGGGCATTCCTATCCACTTTAAAAGGTTAAGAAATAGTGATTGGAAAGGGGTAGAGGATAGAATTGAGAAAAAGCTCAGTAGTTGGAAAGGAAAAAATATGTCTGTGGGGGGACGATTAGTACTTATTAACTCGGTACTAAGCAGTCTGCCTATGTTTATGTTTTCTTTTTTTGAAGTTCCTAGACAAGTCCTCAAACGACTAGACTTTTATTGTTCTAAATTCTTTTGGCAAAGTGACAATCATAAACGTAAATACAAACTTGCTAAATGGAGTGTAGTTTGTTCACCCAAAGAGCATGGCGGACTAGGGGTTGCAAACTTAGACGCAAAAAATAAAAGCTTACTTGGGAAATGGTTATTTAAATTGCTGAATGAAGAAGGTGTTTGGCAATCGTTGCTAACAAGGAAGTATTTGGGTGACAAAAGTCATTCGCAGGTGGTTAATAAGCCTGGGACTTCTCATTTTTGGTCGGGTCTTATGAAAAATTAAAGATCAATTTCTTCGGTTCGGGTCATTCCAAGTTCAAAATAGAAGGCAAACTAGGTTATGGGAACATATTAGGTTAGGATATTATCCTTTGAAAAGACAATACCCAATTCTTTATAATGTGGTAAGGAGAAAGGAGGACATTGTGGCAATTATTATGAGATCGACACCTTTAAATATTTCCTTTCGTAGACCTATTATTGGTCCCAAGTTATATGCTTGGAATGATTTAATTTTGAGAATTGCTAATTTATAGTTAAGCTCTCAAAAGGATATCTTTAAATGGTACTTAAATAAATCTGGCCTGTTTACGGTCAAATCTTTCTACGGGGCTCTAATTAGCAATTGTCGAGTACCTATTAGGAACTTATTTTGGGTAATTAAAATTCCCTTAAAAGTTCAAATTTTCCTTTGGTATCTCAAAAGAGGGGTAGTTTTAACTAAAGATAACCTCCTTAAAAGAAACTGGAGGGGAAGCAAGCAATGTTGTTTGTCTTAAAGAGGAAACAATTCAACATCTTTTTATTGATTGCCCATGTACGTGTCTCACTTGGTGGGTTGTCCGTTGTGCATTTAATCTATCCCCCCCTGTGAACATAGCAAACATGTTCGGGAATTGGTTAATCGAAATTCCAACAATTTTAAAGTCGCAACTCCTGGTGGGAGCTAGTGCCTTATGTTAGTCTATCTGGTTATGCCGGAATGATGTCGTTTTTAATAAAAAGATTGTTACTAATCCATTGCAGGTTATCTTTTGATCGGCACTTTGTGAGGACTTAGGCAAATATCTAAACCGACCGAAGGAGTCCATCTTTGGTGAAGCGACCGTCTGGAGGTTATGGCAAAGCAAATTATATGTGCTCATGGGTGGCAGTTTAGTTACAGAATTTGTAATGATTGAGTTTAAATTTCAATCGTCTTTTGCTTGTAAGGCTTCATGCCAGTTTTAACAGTTTGGCTACTATGGTGATTTAAACTTAATAATAAATTAGGCTGTGTGCATCATTGATGCAGAGGCTGGGAGAGATTTTCTCTTCCATTATCTAAAAAAACTCACTCGTTCACCTTACATGGCGCTAGTTCACGTTCTTTTATCACACGCACGAACAACTCCAACTCGAGACTCGGTTACACGCACTGGCTCGGACTCCAACTGAAAAAACAGACTTAGCAAAATCTAATTCGGAAACTAAATAAAATTACCAAAAAACAAGATTAAAATCATCAGCTTTTTATTTTTCAAAGTCAACAAGATGCTACTTTAACTAAAAATTTCTTTATTATGTATTCGAAAAAAAGTTGTAAAAGTGAAATATTATGAAAGTATTTTTTTATGACAAATTCACTCGTATTACTTTTATACATCAAAACTATACGTTTTAAATAATATCTTTGGTCAAAATTAATAGAATTTGAATGTACGCGTTCATGGACGACACTTTTTTTGTTACTAGAGGGAATCGCATGGTGCAAGTTGTTGTGATCGTCAGGATTAGAGCTGGGACATGGACCATGCTTTTTCAGGCCGCCCCAAAGCACGGCCAAGACGCAAGGCATGTGGTGAAATGGTGGGTCACAAGACAAAGAGCAACGGCGGACCGGGCTGGGCCTAAGAATGTGGCCCATTGGGAGGCACGGCACGGCACGGTCAGTTGGGCCGTGCTTGAGCCGGCCCGGCACGAAATAGGCCCAACCTTCCCATTCTAGCCTAATCCCTCCCTCTCTTGGCCTAGCCCAATCACTCCCCCACCCCAGCTTGGCCCAACCAATAACCCCCTCTGCCACCTGGCCTGGCCCAATATCACTCTCGGCCTCCCCCAACCCCCATCCCCAACCCCTCATCCCGAGCCTGGCTCCCAAATTCCCAATCCCTAATCGCATTCCCTGATTCCCCTCCCTCCAGCTCTAGCCGCCTCCCTCCCCACGCACCGCCGATCACCGTCCTCTCTCCTCCCTCCCCACACGTCGCCAGCCGCCCCCTCCTTTAGCCACCTCCCTCCCTCTCCCTCTCCCTCTCCCTTCCCACGCGCCATCGCCCACTGGCTTCCCTCCTGCCACCTCCTCGTTGCTGTCCTTCTCACCCCCTTCGCAAGCGCACGACGCAGCCTTGGTGGGCGGAGTTCTTCATCGACGTCCAGGAGGAGGAGGAGGCTATGGCGAGGGGGAGTGGGTGTGGATGGTGCACGAGTGTCTTTGTCTTCCTAGGCGACAGCGGTTGCCGTCTTAACAGGCGTTTATAATTACTTAGGGCTAGGCTTGGGCTGGCACGGCATGACCCTAGCACGACGGGCTTTGGGCCATACTTGGGCCTGGCCAGAGGCGAGGTGGGCGGCATGATGGCACTAAGACGGCTGGTGATCGGACCGAGCCAAGACGGCATGATGTAGTTCAAAGCACGGTGGGCCGGGCATCTGACAGTGCGGCCCAATGCCCAGCTCTAGTCAGGATATTTCATGCACTGAACTTGTTAGAAGTCTGGACATCTTAAATTAATTAGAGAAAACAAGCAGTCACCTAATTTTATTTTAAGAGCTAAAACAGAGCATAGACATGTTAAATACATAAAACTCCCTCTGGTCATAAAAGTGTGATGTTTTTCTACTTTTCAAAGTCGGTAAGATACTCATTTGACCACTAAATTCTCTTATCATATATTTGAAAATAGTTGTGAAAGTACAATATTATGAAAGTACTTTTCATAACAAATTCACTCATATCAATTTCATATATCCAAACCTAATGTTTTAAGCAATATATTTGGTCAAAATTTATATTGTTTGACTGCACAAATTATAGGGTATCACTGTTTTGTGACCGGAGGGAGTACTCCCCTGTAGAGGCAAATCCTAACTGATCATCTTAATTTAAGATTACTAAGTGTTGTGAACCATTTCATTTTCTCCCCTTCTTTTCAGACTTGGATTGGTTAACTTTTTTCCCTCCCCTTAAGAGTGGTGTTAACTAAAACACGTATAACTTTTTACAGAAATACCTAAATAACACTAGTCTACTAAAAACAGATTTAATAAGTATATATATATATATATATATATATACACATATACGTATATATAAGTATATGTATACGTATATACATACGTATACGTGTGTGTGTGTATAATGTCTACATAAATAGTCGGTGTTAGGCCTGTCAGTGCTAGTGTAGAGCACCACCCAGGCCGCACAGCCCCCGGTCTTCTCACGTTAGGCCACACAACCACCGGTCTTCTCACGTTGACCAGACCCACGAGTTCCTACCGCACCTCACACACATCCTGGCCGTTTGTGAGCCGGTGCCGCGCACATTGGATAGACGGCATTAGGACGCGTGCTCGAGAGGCGACACCATCTGCGACGGACCACATCATTGCTGTGTCGTGAGAGTCTCCAGGAGTCATCGCGCTATTTAATGCTGCTAACCAAGCGTACATTTCGCTTGCTCTCGGAGAGCCAGAAGGACGCGTGCTGATTTGACACGAGACACCCCGGCATGACTCGGCGCTAGAGAATAGCGCTCTGTTGGACTGTGTACTCTGCATCGTTTTGCGTTAACATGGTTGCTACTCTTTTCGTCTCAAATGCATTAGGGCATATTGATGGTATAGGCAATTGCCTATAACAACTATCCATGTCACTTATATATAGACTAAAGATAATTAATACTGATGGTATAGGCAATTTCTTTGTCTTTTTAGTTGTCTTTATAGTAACACACAATCTTTTAATCTTTTCTTGTTTCTTGTCTTATAGTCGGTTTGCGGGATTGTAGATGATCTTTCTCTCTCTTCATTCTCTTTCATCCACGTCAGCAAAAATCCTACATGGCAATGGTTATAGACGGCTGACATAAGCCCATTGTACATGCTCTTACGTTTTCTCGGCGCTTCATTCCGGAGCTCGAGACGGAGCTACCTTTGCAAGCCGTGTTCCTTTCGTCTCTCTCGCCCTCGTCCAGAGAGACCAAGAAAAGTCGCCTCGCAAACCGGATTTGTTTAAATCGCTCGCCAGCTTTGTTCCCCTTTCCGATACGCACCTCCAGAATAGATCATCTTCTTTTCTCCTCGCTTTCCTGCGCTGCCTTCTTGTGTCTCTCTTTTTAGTAGTTCTTCTGGCCTTCATTTGCTTTCGTTGTTTCGCAGATTTCATACCGGACGGTTGCCCCTTTTAGAAGGTTCGGCGTCTTGCCTATATCAACGCAATCCTTTCCAGATTCTAGAAAAAAAGGTGCTCTGGTTATATTCTTATTGTTTTCATTAGGAGTGCAAAACATACCGCTCCAGTCTCCGCTTTAGGTTCTTTACCACGCCTTCGTTGAGGTTCTTTATTATGTAACAATCACTGCTCCTTATTGCGCAGGTTTCTGGTCGGATTTTAGTCAAATCGTTGCTACTTGCATTACTATTCCTCTCATAAGATTCGACACAACGTCCATGTTCGTGCTTGCCATTTTTGTTCTATGTGCAGAAGCACCCCTATTCCACGTTTCTGTTAGACGTTTTGTTTATGACCAGGACATACACATTTAGATGCATGCGAGATTTACGCTGTGCTTATGGTGCCCACGGTTTGTTGTTTCTTGGGTCTACATGTGTTTTAGTCGTTTCTTTTGTCAGCGTTCGCCGGTCGTTATTTATCCTTTCTTCTTTCCTTAATCTTGCTTTCGTGCACGTTTCCTATTCCATCGTCAGCCCTATTGGGTTGATATATTTATTTTGTGTGTTTGATTTGCGAGGCGCTATACCATGTTGCTTCTTACCTTTTAGACCTGGTCTATTTTAGTTCTTTAGCCGTTTATATCCCTGTGGGTTTTGTCTTGGCCTACGTGAAACAAACAAAAAATTGTCAACATCTGTTGCTGATATGTACGTCTCTTATCTCCAGAAAACATGGTAGACCCCGTTCTATCTTTGCTAGTTCCTTGTATGATCAAGTTGAGAATCACATTTGCCGGTCCTTGTCGTAGTTTATTGTTATCTAGAGTTCACGCATCTTTAGGAATTTTTTGTTGAAAAAAAATCCACATCTTTTCCGTTGGTTCAGCAGCATTGCCGGTTCTGTTGCCATCCCTGTCGTTGCCTTCTTCCTCGCGACCCTGCCAAGGTTGCTCGATGCTGCTGTGTTCATTTTAGCCTTTCCTTTATTCTTGATGCCTCATTAGCGTATGTACGTACAATATGTGTATTTTTGGTGTTGTTCCAATGTAAAGCTTATTAGTTCTTTTTTTTCAGTCGAAGTCATTCTACCATCGCATGTTGCTCACACACCTCAAGCCAGTTGTTCCAGTTACGTTCTACCGACGTTAGATGGTTTCCATTGTTTTGTGCCTTTCATTTGATCTTTCATATTTAGCTGGTTATATGTTTTACACCTGCTAGCGTCCGCTCTGCGACCTCATATTTCGCGCGAGGAGGCATCGATAAATCATTCTAACAGGCTCTTTGCCAGACGTATATGCCGTTTTCCCTACACAGGTACACTTTTTTGGTAAAAAACTTTCGTTCTTACTATACGATTCCCATGGGGAAATATTTCTATATTTACTCTTGTCGTTCTAACTTTGCTGTCTTGTTTGTTTTTCCCATCCTTTTACTAGCCTTTCCATCCCCCATGCCTCTGATAGACGGCGTTCCTCGGCTTAATAAAGAATACGTTGACATTCTCAAAGGTTTTTGGGTCCTGCTAATTAAACTGCGACAAATGAAGTAACTTATGCGTGCTCTAATTTTGTTAAATCCTTTGTTTTGTGACTTCCTTTTACGGTCGATCATACTACGGTGGACCAAACAGCTTCCTTTTCTGTTCGATCATACTATGGTGGACCTGACTATTCCTGTGTATATTGTGGTGCTATCTTCTGGTATGGAGAAAGGCTTAAGCAACAAACCGCGTTCACCCAACGGCGAGTTGCCTACAATGCCTATTGTCAAGGAGGCAAACTTGTATATATTAATGGCTAAAAGAGAAAGGTCTCTGGTACCTAATTGTCGGGACCCGGAATTCAATTTCCAAACCCACATGTGTATATCGTACTAATCCTATGATTAGTGGCTAGTGCACACAATCAACAAATTCATATCACATCCATACACGCATAAATAAACAGAGCAACACATAGTAATTAGGGGTGGATATTAAGTCAGGTAGTCATTTTATCGAGCTTTACTTGAAATTGACACATTTTGATTTAATATCATTTTATTTATAGTTTGAAAGTATTTTTAGAACTGAGCTAACGAGCTGGGCCAAAGCGAAATCCAATTTCATTCGGAATTGACTCATTTCAATGTTTAACCAATTAACGTGTATAATTGGAGCAATTTTGAACCGAGCCAACGAGCCCTAATAACGAGCTTTTTTCAACCCCTAATAGTAATAAACATGTGAACATAGGTTTAGCTAACTGAGTTTACAACAGAATGGCCGGCTGGTCAAATAGTTCGCATAACAAAGAAGTAGCAACGGAATAAACGATAGACATAATCAAGTAATAAGTTTTAAACGGAATTTGTTAGAGCAATTGACATTTGATATAATAAAGTAATAAGTAGATAACATAAGCATAAACAACACATTGGTCTCCATAGCCATAAACATCAACATTTGCATAACCAAAACCATGTTTCATTGAGTCGATATCCTCTATCCCCAACCAAGTTTGAAAACATAAGACTAGAAAGACTTAGATCAGCAACACATAAGTTTACGGTCCTTAACTGATCCGGACGAGAATCTCCATAGACCTACAACTACATGCGAGTTCCCCCTTGCAACATAAGTTATATAAATATCTCGCCCAAGTCAAAAAGGTGCCAAGAAGAAATATCCCAACTTGCGCTTACAGCGCCTGAGCTGTCGAAGACTCGGAGCCATCGTCTTCAGCTTGTGTGGTACTAATCAAATCTACCTTTTCAGATATTATAGGACCTTGACGATGACTTGTTTATTCAATTCAACTCACACACATGCTATGAGAATGAGGTATGTGCAAGAAGAATGAAAAAGACATCAGAACAAACACCGAGACGAAACTAAAAATCGAAGCAAACTTCTGCTGGACACAAGTCGGTCCTGACCAGTCTGGTAAGTTACTTACTAAGATTGGACCGTCATGCTTGATGAGATTAGGCGGTATCGATGATTCCCACATAACTAGTTATTGGATTCATGAAAGGAGGCAGATAGGTAGGGCGGACCGAACTGTAATACCGGGAGTTCTTTTTATTATTTATTTTTTAAAAGTTATTTTAAAATAGTCTCTTCCTAACTTTATTTTTAATTCTGACCTCTTTTGTCACGCCATAAAACTGTGTTGTCATGCCAGCAACTACGACGTGACCAAACTGCCTCTTGGCGTGACAGGATTTAGCCTAAAAACGGATACGTCCAAAAGGATTGATGACGTAACAGTATAGTCTACGCCAAGGACCATGGTGCGATCAAAGAAGTAGAATTGAAGTTAAGAATGGACTATATTTAAAATAAATTTTTTAAAAAAATAAAAAATAAAAAAGCTCTAATACCGGTGAACGGCTGGAATACGTGTCCAAAAATCGTTGGCCGGTCAATAACTCCAAGTCTCAACTCACTAGAACAAAAAAGAGATTCCGCAGTAGTTTGTACTAGTCCACTCCTCCCCACCCGCTCTGGAGAGTCTCTGCCTCCTCGGGCCCACCGCCCATGAAGCCCATCGCTCACTCCGCCGTTGACCGCCGGTGGCTGCTCCCCATCGCCGTCGGCTCCGCCCTCTCGCTCCTTCTCCTCCTCCTCCTCACCACCGTCCCTTTCCCCTTCCCCTCCTCCTCCTCCTCCCCGCCCTCCCCGACCCTCTTCGTCGAGCACAAGCTCACCCCCACCCCGCCGTCCTCCGGCACCGCCGTCTCGCTCCCCCGCATCGCCTTCCTCATCTCCGGGTCCGCGGGCGACGCCTCCGCGCTCCGCCGCGTTCTCCTCGCGCTCTACCACCCGAGGAACCTCTACATCCTACACCTAGATGCCGAGGCGCCGGACTCCGACCGGAGGGAGCTCGCCGCGGGCCTCGCGGCGCACCCGGTCATCTCCGCCGGTGGAAACGTGCGCGTCATCGAGCGGGCTAACCTCATCACCTACCGCGGGCCCACCATGGTCGCCAACACCCTGCACACCGCGGCCGCCTTCTTGTGGGGCGACGCCGGCACAGGTGGATCGGAGTGGGATTGGTTCATTAACCTTTCCGCCTCGGACTACCCGCTCGTTACGCAGGATGGTACGGATTTCCTCTGTGCTTTGATCCATGAGAGTTCTTGGGTGCCATGCATGCCATTTGACTCTTCAGTTTGCTGCAGATCTAATACATGTGTTCTCCAAGCTGCCGCGTGATCTCAACTTCATCGACCATACGAGCAACATTGGTTGGAAGGAGTAGGTGATGCTTCCTAGCTTCTCTGATTGTTCACTGTGGGTGGTGACTGAGGGCAATGCATTTTCTTGTTTGCGACTGTGCGTAGGTTTCAGAGGGCGAAGCCGGTGATCATTGACCCAGGGCTGTACATGAAGAAGAAGGCCGATGTGTTCTGGATTCCGCAGCGGCGGAGTGTGCCTACGGCCTTCAAACTCTTCACTGGTAAGGACACTACTTCGAATCCATCCATTGGCTGTAATTGATAGAACTAGTCAAAAGATTCAGTCTAGAATTAATCAGCACAGAAATACATGTACAATTTGCCATACATCTTTGCATACTAGTCTAGCTCATAGTTTGCTCTTGCAATTGTTGTTCTTGGCTAGAATTATTGATTTGTCCTTGCCGATGTTGTAGGAATTGCTTAAAGAAGTTTTTAGTGAATGTGATGGTGCTGAAAGTTTCAAACTATATGCTCATGGATCTGTGCCACATGGTGAACCAATACAAAGATGCTGATCATTTATAGTTGTGGTGCCCGGTTTAAAATTTTGAAGTGTAAAAAATTAATGCAAGGGTTAGTACAAACTAAAATTAATTATTACTGTTATAAATTTTGATTATGACTTATGAGTATACCTAAGGTGTTTTGCAAAACCCTGCGTAGAAATGTGGTGTTTTTCTAGCTCTTTTGTTAGGAAGATTTCTTTTTTTCCTGAAAACAAATATAGTATACATTGCAAAAACTCTCCCTGGTAAAAATTACCTTTCTTGTGTGATATAATATGGTATCATCTGATTGAATGTAATGAACATTTAGAGTATCTTTTGTCCTCGTCTGGATGAGCAATTTTCCAACCTTTGCATGACAAGGTTAGGCATTTGGTATAAAGATGGGCTCTTGTTTTGGAAAGCACTCTAGCCATCTTAGACTAGAAGCTTGCCCACTGCATAAGTTGGCTGTCATCAATTTGAAAGTTTGGCCCTTCATCCTAGTTTGTGTCCATTCTCTCATTCTTAATCGTGCCAATAAACTTGCCATAAAATATACTTTTTCCTTAAAAGGCCCAAGCACCTACCTACAGAGGCCTTTGGAGGCTTCAAGCTTGTTAGTTGATGTGGTGTCTAATTCATGTCCGTTACCCATGCTTTTAATAGAAACCCCAAAAATTCGGCTTTCTGCTTCTCTCTAGACCAAGAGGATCAAATGATCCCTGTTTCTCGAATAGTTCTCAACCAGATATAAACACTCCATGTTTCGACAGCTCAACCAGATAACTAAAAGATGTAAGATGCAAAGCCTACCTTTCAAATGAAGAGCAAGGCATAGGATTCATAACTGGCAAGCGAAATCTTAGCACCATTAGGCCAAAAAAATACTCTAGCTTTCTTGTGTAACAGCTAACAAAGAAATTCAGTAGTCTTATTCTTCATTGCTTGAACTGAACAAATCTTGTGTTTCAACCCAACAAAGCTTTTGCGGAATGAGCAACTTTATTTCTTTGGGCCTTTTGAGTAATAAATCTTGCTTTTAAATGATACATCTGATAATCCTACCACGTTGCAGGTTCTGCTTGGATGGCACTCTCTAGGCCCTTTGTCGAATACTGCATATGGGGTTGGGACAACCTACCCCGCACTGTACTGATGTACTACGCCAATTTCATTTCATCGCCAGAAGGTTACTTCCACACCGTGGTCTGCAACGCTGAGGAATTCAAAAACACCACCGTGAACCATGACCTGCACTACATCTCATGGGACAACCCTCCAAAGCAGCATCCACACTACCTCACAGTCGATGACTTGGACAGGATGGTTGCTAGTGATGCACCATTTGCTCGGAAGTTTCACGCAGATGACCCAGTGCTAGACATGATAGATGCAGAGATCCTGTCCCGTGGCCCGGAAATGCTCACTCCTGGAGGTTGGTGTGCGGGAACCCGAGAAAATGGAAGCGACCCTTGCTCGGTCATTGGAAATACCACTCTCCTTCAGCCTGGTCGCGGAGCTGTGCGGCTGCAGCGTCTTATGACGTCGCTTCTGTCAGAGGAGAAGTTTCAGCCGAGACAGTGCAAGTAATATGTTTCTGACTGAAAGCTATGGTATGCATGGACTGCTACTAGCGACACATTGTTGTTTTGAATCATAGTTCGCCATTTTGTCAGGCAGCTTCCATTTAACTTGTGCAATGTTGTACAACCACATCACATGAGTAGAGTTCGTTGTATCATCCACTTGTAAGACTAAGACCCAATATGTTGTAACATCCACGGTATGGACCTGGAGATGAAATACTTGGTGATCAATATACTATTTCATTGTAACTTTAGGTTACCGATTTTCTTGAAGTGCGATATTTTCATGAGTTGTTGCATACTAGGTTGCCTAAGAATCAGTCTGAACGATCGATGTGTCTGTACTGTGCTGGGAGGATGGCTCATAAGCAGAAATGCATTCTTTGAGAAGCCATGGCTGTAGTCAGATAAGATATCCTCCCTTTGAGAGGATTGTACGTCTTGTGGTTAGTTTTAGGTCAAGATGTATGTGGCTCCTCAAACTGTTGCTATTACATGTTAATTTGTATCATTCCTTTCGTGTTGTTTGTAAACATTTTCGTCTCCTGTGTGCTCAGCAAAATCCAAGTCTAATGGATTCTAAAAAAAAACTAAGCCTAATGTGATGAGCAATGGCTCTCCAGAAGCTCTCCAGAAGTTTTTTTAGAAGGAAGCTCACCAGAAGATTTAAAAAAGAAAAGATGAAAAATGCAAGGTCCTCTCGAGAAGAAGCCATGGGCCACCCCCGGAAGCCCATATACCCACCTCCTGCCGTCCGGCCCAATTCCTCCAAATCGGAACCCCCCGCAGCGCCGCCGCCCTCTCCGCAGCCCGGTCGTCGTCGGCTCGGCGCGATGGCGGCCGCCTCACCTGTGTCCTCCCCTACGGCGTCCTCCACGCACGCGACGGCGGTGTCAAGTAGCACAGGCACATACCAGTTCAGCATCTTCGGGCACATTGATCTCCTGAAGCATGCTCGTCCGGCGACTTCATCACGTTCACGTCCTCCAAGTTCCGCGTCGGCGGCTACGTCTGGGCCATCAGGTAGGAGTACTTCCCGGTGGGCGAAGATATCAAGGACAAAGACCAAGGGTTATTCTGCCTCTTCCTCGAGTTGTTGAGCCGCGCCGCAAAGGTGTCGCGCGTACAGCCCAGACATGCACGGCGACCACGCCGGCGCCGAGTCGCCGACGATAAGTCGGAAATGTACGACACCCTCATAGCCCCTGCCGAACACAAGATCTGGGGCTACTCCTTGGAGTCAAAGTATATCCGAGCTATACATCCGAGCTTCCAAAGATGACCGCGTCGCGAACTCACGATAAGCTGTACCGTCAGGGTCTTCAAGGGCTCGAGCACCGCCGCCGCAACCGCAAAGATGACCGACCGCTTCGTCGCCGTGCCGCCGTCCAACATGTCCGATCACCTGCTGCAGTTCCTCGAGAGCAGGCAGGGATACGACGTGACGTTCCAGTGTTGGAACCAAAACTTGAAACCAAACACAAACGAACCAATAGGATCATATATGCGGTTAATTGCAACACCTAAAAAATCTGTAAACGTGGAAGCGTACCTGATGACGATACCATTGCTGATAAAGAATTAAACTAAAGTAGTAGATGAACAATTGTTCTGTCTACCTAGGGTTTGGTCTTTCCCAGCAACAGGTAAGCCACAAGTTCCAACTACTGATGGGGATAGGTGGTATGGTATGAGTTACCCTGCTGAGAGGATCTGACCCCTATTTATAGCCTTTTGGCATAGAATCCTATCCCGTCCCATAATTAGAGATAGATTCCAAATAGGTCTCTACACAGATTTAAAATCCAAGTCCATATTTACCTTAATAGATACTCGGGCTCTTAATAAATACTTTATTTGATCACTTTATATATTTGAGCTAACCAACGAATAATAGATAGCCAATATGTATACTATCTCATGTAGGTCTACATTATGGAAATTAATCCAACACTTCGGAAGAATCGCTTTCTGAAACTTCAGAATGTTGTCGAAGAACAGAGCACAGAGACAACGAGAAACACTTGTTTCAATTTGAGCCGTATCAAACAATATGACTTTTCTGTTTTCTTATATAGACATCAAAACGAGTTACAAATAGGTTACCAATTCGGTTTCCTAACTCCGAACCACCAGCGATTCTGAAATCCGAAAATCGACAAGAGCTAGACTAGCTACAGTGTCCATCGCGAAAACAGACAGAGAAAACTGAATTGATTACAGGCTGACTCGGATTCACTTTTCTCATTGCGATCCAATACAAACCTAAGCAGAAAACAAACTAAACTTTTAGACAACAAAATTATGACTAACAAATCACGCCCTGAACTTGCTGGCCTAATTTTACATCCCTGACCCCAATCTCTCTCTCAACTCAATGAATTTCACACGGCCTAATACTTTTGTGAAAATATCTGCTCGTTGATGTTCAGTGCCGATATGCTCCACTTCTATTTTTCCACTTTCAACACAACCACGAAGAAAATGGTATCGTGTATCAATATGCTTGCTCCGATCATGATAGACCGGATTCTTGCAAAGTGCAATTGCCGATTTATTGTCTATCATCAATCTGACCTTATCCGGTGTTTGCTTCTTCAAGTCTCCAATTAAATGACTCAACCAAACACCTTGACATGCAGCCATTGCAATTGTAATATATTCTGCTTCACAAGAAGATAAAGCTACAATCTTCTGTTTTTGAGATCCCCAAATGATCAAGATGTGTTAAAAAAAACCATTCCAGTGGTACTTTTCCGATCATCGATGTCACCTCCTTGATCACTATCACAATAACCAACAATCTTCGGTTTTGGATCATCACACTTCTCATAGTAGCAACCAAAATCTTTCATACCACTCACATTCCTCAAATATGTTTCACTACTGCCAAATGTTTAGTCATCGGTGGTTCCATAAAACGACTCACTATCTCCATAGGTGTTTGACAAGGATTGCAATCTATCATACCCGACAATGCCAGCAACTTTTCAGCGTACCCACTTTGACACAAGGTGATAACTCCGGTTGTTTGTTTCACCTCAATGCCTAGATAATAGCTCAAGAGTCCAAGATCACTCATACTAAATAACCTTTTCATCTGGTTCTTGAATTCTGATATGTCTTTGACATTTGATCCAGTGATGATCAAGTCATCTACATATACTCCAACCAAAAGAAAAGTGCTACCTTTTTCTCTCTCCTGTAAACAGCATGTTCAATGTGAATTTTCTCAAAACCTAAAGACACCAGAGTTTGATCCAATTTATAATTCCAAGCTCGAGGTGTTTGTCTAAGTCCATATAATGCCTTCTTGGAGCCTTAATACCATGTTCTCCTTTCCTTTTGATCCAATTTATAATTCCAAGCTCGAGGTGTTTGTCTAAGTCCATATAATGCCTTCTTGAGCCTTAATACCATGTTCTCCTTTCCTTCCACAACATATCCAGGGGGTTGATAAACATAAATTTCTCAGCTAATTCCTCATTGGGAAATGCCGATTTTACATCCATATTGTGAATCTCCCATCCACCATGTGCTGCCATTGCAATAAGCAACCTAACAGTTTCCAACCTTGCAATAGGTGCAAAGATTTCTTCAAAATCCACCCCCTCACGTTAAGAGTACCCTTTTGCTACCAAGCGTGCTTTGTATTTGACAATATTGCCTTTGCTGTCCTTTTTCACCTTGAATACCCATTTCAAACCAATCGGTTTTCTATTAGCAGGCAAGTCCACAAGATTCCATGTTTGGTTGTATTGAATAGAGTTCATCTCCTCTTGCATTGCTATTCTCCAGCATTTTTCTTGTGCTGCTATCTCATAACTTGTCGGTTCTTCCAGAGCTAATAAACATAGCCCTGCATACTGCATCTCGATAGGCTCAGTGGCTTCATATATATCTCTCAACACTCGAAATCGTAATGGTCCTTCTACTGAGAAATCAGGATCTGTCACTTTCGTTGTGTGTTTTGTCGGTGTTCCAATTTCCAACAACGGAGTAGACAAACTGTCAACTTGAGGACTTTGTGGCTCTGAAGTTTCCTCTCCCGCCACTGCTTCTCCTGGTTTAGTGTTTGCATCTTTGTGTGTTTCAAGCTCATAATGTACATTGAATGTATCCTCATTATTCATCAATGCACCTACTTGAACACTATCAGTAGACCAATCCCAGCATTTGTCTTCTTCAAAAATCACATCCCGGCTAATATGCAACTTGTTGCTTTCAGGATCATAACATCGATATGCCTTAGTTCCTGGTTCATACCCGATAAAAACCATAGGGGTACTTCAATCATCAATCTTCTTCGCATGAGGATGCACTACCTTTACATGAGCTAAACAACCGAAAGTGCGCAAATGATGTACACTCGGTTTTTTATTGTACCATTCCTCATATGGAGTTTTGCCGACCAAACTCTTCGTAGGTGATCAATTCAGTAAATAAATAGCCATCGAAACTGCTTCTCCCCAAACTCTCGCCGGCACATTCATACTCTTTAGCAAACTGCGAGCCATCTCCACCACAGTTTGATTTCTTCTTTCGACAATACCATTTTGTTCAGACGAATATGGTGCCGTGAGAAGCCTTTTCACTCCTTGTTCTTCGCAAAAATCCACAAAATCTTTGGACCTGAATTCCCCTCCTCGATCTGTTTTGAATGCTTTCATTACACGCTGACTCTCGACTTCAGTACTTGTTTTGATTATTTTGAAAGCATCAAAATCTTGATCTTTAGTCTTGATGAGTCGTAGCCACATATATCTAGAGCCGTCATCGACAATCAGCAAAAAATAGTTGTTACCTGATTGGACTACATAAGTCTCCATGTGTTAACTCAAGCAAGTTCTCTGCTCGATACATTGATGTTGTTAGAAATGTCTCCTATGGTACTTTTCGACAAGACACCCATTACAGACTTGCTCAGTTTGATCAATTTCCGGCAAACCTTCTACCATCTTCAATCGAGATAAATTCCGTAACGAACGATCGAGCTAGACTTTCTCTTCAAGCAACATGACTTTACTTGTTGTCATTTTGGTCATCTGTATGACTTCACATGTCTTGACCATGAGTAGACCTGGTTCTTCATGACCATGCTTCTGTACAAGATTTGTTCACTCCCTTCTTGGCTGCCGACACTCCGAAGCATAATGACCATATATATCACAGTTAAAACACTTAATCTTCGATTTATCGGTTTTATTATATGGCTTCTTGTCGGTGTTTTCGCCACGTCCACCGTTGTGACCATGACCGCGACCACGACCACTACCACGCCAGTTGCCTCTTTTCATGCCTCTGCCAGCACCGTCGAAATTTCTTTTCTCTTTCGCCGCCAGTGACTCCCACTGACCGCGCGTTAGCATTAGTTGTACCTTACCTCCTTCATTTCTCTCAGTGTGCCTCCCCTTTAAATTTTCCTCAAACGCTGTCAGTCGTCCGATTGCCTCTGACAAAGTCATTGTTGACATATCTCTCCACTGTTCGATTATGCCAACAATTGGAAGGAACTTATTTGGGACTGCATTGAAGAACTTCTTTACTACGATGCTTTCCTTTAGCTCAATGCCAAGCGAACGTATTTCACTTGTTGTGCTTATCAGCTTCGGTGAAAATTCGTAAATGCTTTTGGTATCTGCCATCATCATGCGATCGAAAAGTTGTTTCACTGTCTGAGCCCTCGCCTTTTTGACTCAATCTTCACCAACACGCATTTCTTGGATCGCTTCCCATGCCGCTTTTGCCATCTGTTTATCAGCAATCGCTAACATTACAGTATCCAACACTGCCTGGGAAATAGCGGCCAAAGCGCCCTGATCTTTCTCCTCATCGACCGGTGCATCACCCTCAATCGCTGCCCACACTCAAAGAGAGCGCAAGATGATTCTCATCTTTTTGGCCCACAAACCGTAGTTGGTGTCGTTGAGAATTGGATACTAGATTGGCACTCCAATTCCTCTTGTTAGAGTTTTTCTCGTCACTATTGGCTTAATGCTGATCTTCGGCTGTTGTGATTGTGACTCCTTCTTCGGTGATTGATCCTTTGCCACCGCCAATAAAGCCTAAGCTCTGATACCAAATATTGGAACTGAAACTTGAAACCAAACACAAACGCTTGCAATGTTCCTTTGAAGTTCTTCTCAAGAATAGCTTTCTGAAACTTCAGAACGTTGTTGAAGAACAGAGCACAGAGACAATGAGAAACACTTGTTTCAATTTGCACTGTATCAAACAATACAACTTTTTCGTTTTCTTATATAGACATCAAAATGAGTTACAAATAGGTTACGAATTTGGTTTACTGACTCCGAACCACCAGCGATTCTGAAATCCAAAAATCGACAAGTGCTAGACTAGCTACAGTGTCCGCTGCGAAAACGGACAGAGAAAACTGAACTGATTACAGGCTAACTCGGATTAGCTTTTCTCATTGCGACCCAATACAAACCTAAACAGAAAACTAAACTAAACTTTTAGACAAGAAGATTAAGACTAACATCCAGGTGGAGCAGAGCGAGTTCAAGGAGCACAAGCTTGTGCTCGCCATGCGGTCGGCGGCCTTGTTGATTAATCCTTGATTGCATTTGTTTATTTTTGCATGGTAATGACAGCTATGCAACACATTGATGTTTCATTTTTTGTTTGCATTAGCATCTTGTCGTTCATTGTTTCCTTTATTTGCATTAGCAGCATGCTGTTCATTGTGGAGGCAATGCTTTGATGCTGCACGTCGCGGAGGTAGTCGTGAGTAGTCATTAGCGTTAGTAGTCATGAAATGCCCCATTGAATGGCACTTTATTCGTTAGCATTAGCAGTGCATGAGCACATTATTTGTTAGCGTTGCTAGTATAAATAAGAGAAGAAAATGCAGAAAAGCTACGACGGTTCAATAGCACCAAAATATTGTTGTCTTCTGTTTGTTGTCTAGAGTGCGTGTGTGTGTGTTTGTGTCTAGGCGTTTCGCGTGAGTAGACACCGGCAGGCTGACAATTGGTATCAGAGCTTCGTGCTCTCCTGCCTGTGAAGATGTTGCGTGACGGTTCACGTTCTCCTATCAGGTCGCCTCTGGTGCAAGGTGACGGTAGCACTACTCGCACGATCAATCTCGGCGGCAGTGGCGATCGCGAGATTGGATCTGGCAGCAACGGCTGCCAAGAGCGTGTGGTGCAGTGGATGGTAAGGGAGACGACAGGATCGGTGGTCTACCCATCTTGCGATGGATGGCTGCCTTGGCCGGACCCTCGTGATGAGGTGAACACATGAACACAAGGCCTGTGGGAGGCGATCTGTTGGGATACGGGTAGGCTACTATAGCATAAAACAAAAAATTTCTACTGCGCAACTAAGGAACCTCCGCTAGTAATAGATCACGAGATTACCACTAGACGCGCCGACTCGTAGCGGAAGTAGAGTCGATGTAGCGAGTTGATGCAGTCGCAGTCGTACTCGTCGCACATCTTCTCCTCCTGCTCCGATGATCGTCATGAGTTGCGGATCGTCCTAGTGCTGATGCTTCGCAACAACACCTCCAAGGTATCCACACGTACGGGGCAGGGATACCACGCGCTGGAGTGCTAGCACTGGCGACATGGTTGAGGAAGGCGTGGCTATTACGGTTTCAGGAGTTCTTCCAAAGATTATCTTACCCCATGCCACCGCCCCTCTATATATAGGCATCCATGATGGGTCTCGTACTGGAGGCCCATTAGGAACTCATGGCCTACAAGAATTCGGATCACCATCCAAATCAAATCCTAGCCCTTTAAGTGTGTGAACCTATAGGTTCATGTGTAATCGGTTGTGACTCGGAAACTCTTTTTCGACCACGAGTCGTCAACGGTACCTAGCAGCACATAACGATTCCCGAACACACATAGAATATATTGGACGAACCTTAATGCAATATGATTTAAGACTAGGTCCTTATCACTTACGACCAGCTCATACCTAGTCACGACCAGTCCATACTTAGTTATGACCAGTTCATAACTCCTTATGACCAGTTCATACTTAAGTACGACCAGTTCGCAACTCCTTACGACCAGTTAGTTATGTTCGACCAGTCTACGACCAGCTCGTATCTCCATACGACCAGTTTACGACCAGCTTCAACCAGTCTGTGTCTGGTTGAACTGAACGGCCTTCTTGTGTATTCTCCCTTTGCCTCACGACATCTGGTTGAACTTGAAGTGAGATAATTTGTCATCCATGGACTGTTCAATACTTTTTCGATCAAGTGTCGAATAACTTCATGTGGTTGACACTTCAACCACTAGTGGCATGGCCATGCACTTTCTTTATCCGACCACAACGAGGGGCTTAGAAACATCTCTCCTGTTATGTTAGGAGGGGCAAATCCCATATCCGGCCAGTCACATCCCTCCGCATGTTTCATAGCATACCCCAAAAGCTACCTTTATAACTACCCAGTTACGAGTAGCATTTGGCAACCCCTAAAAGTGCTATTACACATGTAGGACACCATGCTGATCTCAGGTCTAAGGATTATACATCATCATTGCTTGAGACCAACTGATGACACATGAAATCATAACAATCTCAACAGTGTCTTAAGGTGGGTCTTATCCGACACCATGTTCTATAACATGTGTCCATATTATCAGTTTGATATCTCCATATCTATGACCTGTGAAACATAGTCATCAACCAATACATATGCTAGTCTATTCATATGTGTTCTCATATATTTTCTACTAGGGAATGTTTAAGAATAATCATCGCACAAATACAGAGTTTCACAATCAAGTCACATACTTGATAATAAATATTAACGATATTATCCTATAAATAAGATAACATATTATCCAATATTATGAACATAACGAAATATAATCATATCTATGATTGCCTCTAGGGCATATTTCCAACACGATCGAACCTGGCAGCGCCAACTACCGCGAAGACAGACTGGCGCTGTCTGCCATCCTCTGTGCAGTGTCGCTGGACATGTTGTCCATGCTGGCGGGGAAGGACACGACCAAGCAGGGGTGGGACACCGTGAAGACGATGTGGATGGGCGTCGAGCGCGTTTGCGAGGCGAATGCATAGAAGCTTCGCAAGGAGTTCGAGGATATCGAATTCATGGATGGTGAGTCGGTGGACGACTTCTCCATGAGGATCATGGGACTCGTAAACAATCTCTGGATCCTAGGCAACATGTTGGAAGAGGAAAAGGTAGTCAAGAAATTCCTTCGTGTTATGCCACCCAGGTATCCACAGGTGGCAATCTCGATTGAGACACTGCTTGACTTGAGCACGTTGTCGATCGAAGAGCTCACCGCCCAGCTTTGATCACTGAAGAGGAATGGCTCGCACGCGCCAAGAAGAGGGAGCAAGGCGACAGCTCCTTCGGCGGTGATAACCGTTATCGCGGCAAGCCACGTGACGATGGGCGTGGCAAAGGCGGGCACGACAGCAAGGATGGTGGCTCGTCCAGTGTGCATTGTGACATATCACAGGTTCAGTGCTACAACTGTGACAAGTACGGGCATTACTCCAGGGATTGCCGCAAGCCTAAGCGCGCCGAGCAAGTTAATCCGACGCTGGTTGACGACGTTGATGAACCTACGCTTCTCATGGTGCAGGTGTGTGCGCTCACCAAGGTTTCCGTGGGCGCAGGCACTAATGTGGTGCTCAGTGAGGTGCACGCGTAGGTGCATTTAGGGCGCGATGAGGACACCCATGACGACGCTTGGTACTTGGACACCGGTGCCAGCAATCACATGTCCGGGTGCTAGGCAAGCTTCGTGGAGAAGGACGAGGGAGTCACCGGCTCCATCAAGTTTGGCGATGGCTCGGTGGTGGATATCCGTGGGCACGGCACCGTCCTATTCACCTATTGGAATGGGGAGCACCTTGCGCTGACAGGGGTGTACTACATCCCACAACCACGCAGCAACATAGTGAGCCTTGGGCAGCACAACGGGAACGGCTACCAAACGCTCATCCAGGATGGCGTGCTCACTATTCATGATCGGCAGCGTTGCATACTTGCTCGGGTAAACCGCACTCGCAACCGGCTCTATGTACTCACCCTCAACATTGCACAACCAGTCTACCTATCCGCGTGGTATAGCGATGGCGTGTGGCGACGCGCATCGAGCGCGGGAGATGGCGGCGTCTTGGCGGCGTGGTGGAGTCTGGCGGCAAAGGGTGCACGCGGCGAAATGCGGCGGCGGCAGCTGTGCCTGCGATGGTCTCTGGCAAGACGCGTCGGAGGCGGCGCAGAGCACGCAACGGCAGCGCGAGGGTGACGACGGCTTAGGCGCGTGCTTCGGCAGCGTAGCGTGGGGCGGTGGTGCTCGACGGCTAGCAGGGCCTGCAGCGGCTACTTCAGGTTCACGTGGAGGCCCCGTCGAGCGGGCAGCTTGTAGGGCGTGCATGGGTGGCTCGACGAGCGTCGACGTCAGGCCTATAGGGCCGCGCATGGGAGCGCACGCATGGTGCATGGCTCAGTGGCCGGTGGCACGGCACGGAGGAAGCACGGTGTCGCCATGGTCGGGGTGTGACACCAGACGATGCGCGGCAGTCAAGCATATACTCTGGTACATTGTTGGTACGCGAAGCTATGGTTGTCATTACGCGAAGAAGTTGGAGGAGTCATGGTTTGTTGGCTACAACGATAGCAACATGGCCGGCGATGTCGACGACCGCAAGAGCACAACATGGTATCGTCGAGATCAAGAAAACACATCAAGGATTAGAGGGTATTTGTTGATTAATCCTTGATTGCATCCGTTTATTTTTGCATGGTAACTGACAGCCATGCAACGCATTGATGTTTCAGTTTTTGTTTGCATTAGCAGCATGTCGTTTATTGTTTCCTTTATTTGCATTAGCAACATGCCATTCATTGTGGAGGCAATGCTTTGATGCTGCAGGTCGCGGAGGCAGTCGTGAGCAGTCATTAGCGTTAGCAGTCGTGAAATGCCCCATTGAATGGCACTTTGTTCGTTAGCATTAGCAGTGCATGAGCACATTATTTGTTAGCGTTGCTAGTATAAGTAAGAGAAGAAAATGCAGAAAATCTATGGCGGTTCAATAGCACCAAAATATTGTTTTCTTCTATTTGCTGTCTAGAGTGCGTGTGTATTTGTGTCTAGGCGTTTCGCATGAGTAGACACCGGCAGGTTGACAGGTCTTCAGGGGCTCCATGAGGGAGACAGCCATGCATCACGTGAGGATCCACGACATGAGAGCCTCGGTGATTGAGGCAATGCTTCACTTCATCTACCCAAGAACTCGGTCTTGGGATCGATGAAGGAGGCGACCACCTGCTGCGTGAGGACAGGGCCGTTCCTGATGAAGGGTCGGCCGGAGCGACCGCCCAGGGCCCACTAGAGCCAAGGGCCCCCGATCCTGATACATCGTACTACATATACATATATGTATAATTGTATATCATGTATATGCTCTATTGCTCTGCAGAGCTGTATAACTGCTAACTAGATTGAGGTTAAAAGTGTAGGGATGGGTATCCTGATACATCTCTTTTCTGTGAACTAAGAGTGCAAATGACTTTGACAGGTGTGACAATGTCTGCTATTGAGATTTTTGAGTTTGTTAGAGATGTAGATTGTTATCCAAATATTTCAATTACTTATCGAATCTTATTTATTGTACCTGTGACAGTAGTATCAACTGAAAGAAGCTTTTCAAAGTTGAAGTTATTGAAAAACTATTTGAGGTCATCAATATCACAAGAAAGGTTGAATGGTCTGGCCACTTTATGTATTGAAAAGGATATGTTAGATCACATTGACGTGGATACTATTATCAATAACTTTGCATCTAGAAATGTTAGATGAAATTGCTTTCTATGAGTAGTTTGTATCTTTTTGATGTATTGAATAGCTTTGCAGTTGATATAAAAGAAGCACTATATGTTTATGTTAGAATAAAGGGTCTCTCATTTTGTCTCGCCCTAGGGCCTCCAAAATGACAGGAATGGCCCTGCGTGAGGATGGACGACATGAAAGCTGAGGTCTTGCGTGCTCAGGGCTGTGGTGGCAACGGAGGGATACGAGGAGCTCAAGGAGAGCTGCCCATCTCTTCCTGCTGAGATCCTGGAGAAACTTCCACTAAGCGCCCCTTAGCCATGCATTGCTGGTACACTAACTGGGGAAGCAATGAACAGAGAAGAAAGAGTAGTAGTATTCTAACATGTATCTCGTATACTGAAGCTTTGTTGATCTTCTCATGTATTACAAGCTTACAAACATGAGATGGGCTGCATACATATCTATAGAGTTGTACAACCAACTCAAATCAACTACCGACTAAATGTACAGCTCAATTCATTCACTAGCTAACTCATGTAATAGCTCATCATGATAGCTCATCCATGCTAGCTTTCAATAGCAAAAGTTGACACAACTCTTTACCGTCATTGACTGCCTTCTTTACATCTTGCCGACAGCTGGAATTTTCTTGGAGTCGGTAACAATAGCAATGCATGCGTCTCCTCCTAGCTAGATTATTTCTCCAGCATGCATGAAATTCACACTAGTCAAATACAATATGGCTTTGTCATCTAAAGAGAATAAGGGCCAGTTTGGAACGGCTGTGCTTTTATGGAAAAACGGTTTTCGGCTGTGCTGCAGGGCTTTTTGGTTGCAGGCTGAACGACTAGACTTTTCTGATTTATTGTTTGACTGTTTGGCTTTTAGGTAGGCTGGCTGCAACTTCCGAGATGAAAAATATCTGAAATGTCCATGAGGACAATAATAGCTTGTTTGATGCCGTTTAACGCAATTAACAACATTAAACGACATTTAACAACATTTAACGATATTTAACGATATTTATCGATATTTAACAACAATTTACGACTATTGACGAGAACTATCGCAATTGACGAGAACTACCACAATGTAACATCCCAAATGTATAAATAGGTGTTTGTTTCAAATGTAATTAAATGTGTAGAAATTAAAACCTTTTCTCACATCTTGAAACTCTTGAACTCACCTAAAATTTTTGTCCAAGAGTTGTGTTTTCCAAAAACACAAAGCTCTTGTTGACAAAAGTCCAACTCACTTTTCAGCTTGTCACAAATCTTGTGCCAACCCTTTTGGAAATATTTGTCCTTGGTCCTAGAGTTGTTGTGGGACCCCTCTGAAAAATATCATAAGTTGTAAAACTTGTTTGATAAATTTTGGAGGTAAAACAAACCCTAGAGCAGCCTTTAAGAATTTCGGAGAAAACTGCAGTGCACAAAAACCTTTGGAAATTTTATGAAAGGTTAATCCTAATGTCAGCAAGCTCCAGTTAAAATTTCATAAATTTTGGAGTTGATTTGCTATCTCAAATAAATCCCTAAAGTCTCATTTGTTACATTTTAACTCATTTGGCTTGTCCTTTGTTCCACGGGCTTGAGCATGATCCATATGGGTTGAATCCAACCCGCTCCTCCAGCTCAGCCCAGACCTCCTCTTTCCCCCACGTGAGGTCGTAGCCGTTGGATCCCATCCAACAGCCATGACCTCCTCCACGACCATCGCATCGAGGTCCTCCCACCTCATTGAGGTCATAGCCGTTGGATCAGATCCAACAGCCCACGACCTCCCCGCGATATCAAGCGCACCAGACCTCCCCCATCTTGTGTTGTGCGCCGTTGGATTAAAATCCACGGCCACGACCTCCCCTTGTTTTCAAGCGCATCAGACCTCCCACCCGCGTGAGGTCGTAGCCGTTAGATGGAGATCTAGCGCCCACGACCTCCCTTGTCCTCTCCTTGCCATTGGATCTTGTTTCAACGCGTGAGATCTGTGGGTCGTTCGGACCATCCTTTTTAAGCCGTTAGATTTAGATCGCGCGGTCTCTGTTGAGTGGGCCGTTCGGACCACTCCTGTGAGCTCTTAGATCTAAATCTAAAGGCCATGATCTCCTTTGCGCTATGCGCAGCTCTTAGGACCTCCCCAATTGTTGTGCGCCCTTGGATTGAAATCCAAAGGCCACGACCTCCTTGTTCTGTTGTGCGCCCCTGGATTGAGATCCAAAGGCCACGACCTTCACGTGCCTTTGGCAGTATCGCGCGCAGCGTTATGTCCTCCCCATCAGGTCCGCACCATTGGATTCAGATCCTATGGCCCGGACCTCCTGTCCCTTTCAGCGCAGGACCTCCCCGTCCTTGTCGCAACTGTGCGATGGTGATCGTGGGGCTGTGACCTCCCCCTTTCTCTCTTTAAATCCTACCGTTTCAAGATCAAGGGCCAGGACCTCCCTATCGTTTTCATCAAATGGTGGGGAGCAGCTCCTGTTCTTCTCCTAGCTTGGTGCGCGCGTGTGCCATGGCAGTGGAGAAGGTCAGCGCCATGTCACATCCCAACGGCTCTGTGCCTGCGCACATTAAATGCATGTCAGCACCTTTCCGCCCTAGGCCATGCCCTTACCTGCCCCTGTCACCTCCATTGTCCTGTCCAAGCCATGGACCGCGCATGGGCTAAGCTCACCATGAGCTTAACCCGTGGCTCATGACCTCTTTTGCCCTAGCTATAAAACCTCCTTGGTATCACCCTTGGCTTCTTTTTCACACTTCACCAGATTGCTCTCGGTTCTATGGATCTCAAACCACAGACCTCCCCCAATCGCCATTGATGACCTTGGAGCTCTTGGTGAAGGCAGTGCCCTGTGGCTCCCTCTCTTGACCTCTTGCTCCTTTGTGCTCCCCTTATTTCCTGGAAGTTTTAACCCTAACTTAATCTGGGTGGACATTTTCAGGGGTGAGCCAAAGTGGAGCTGGAGCTTTGGCCGTGGAGCACCCTTCTTCACCAGCGCCGGTCCTCCTCTCCTCCGACCTCCCCAGCTCTGCCACGACCTCCAAGTAATCACCCTGGTAGTCCTTTTGAGCTGGCAGACACTGTATGAATCGCTGCGGAGCTCATTTTGGCTGTTTGTCATGTTGGCCGTGTTGGCCGTCGTGCTCCTCTCCGGCTCGTCGGCGTTCAAGGCCGCCGCCGCCGTTGAGAGGAGGTCCATTGTGTGCGCAACACTATTGCGCTGCGTTGGTGTCATGGTTGTCACCGGCGAGTCTCAGCATCGCCGGCGATGACCACATCTTTCTTGTTGGAAGTTTTGTTGGAACAATTCATCCCGTAGCGTGCCGTTAAGACAAAGATTTGGGGCGATAAATGCTCCATCATTGGGAGCATTCTTCTTTGTCTTCTGCCCGGACCTCCTCATTGTCCGCGCTTTAACTCTGGCCACAGCATGGGCGCGAGCGCTATGGCTTTGGATCTGGACCGCTCAAGACCTCCCCTCTGGTGAGATCTTGACCGTCCAGGACCTCCTCCTGTGAGATCATAGCCGTCCAGACCACCCCTTGAGGTCTGAGCCGTTAAGACCTCCTCCGCGTAGGACCTCCTCGAGGTCATCTCAGCCATTTATGTCCTCCCTGTGTTGATCGCAGCCGTTGAGGACCTCCCTCGCTAGATCTAGACCGTCCCGGTCCTCCCCCTATTGTGGTGGTCCGTTGGATGCAGCATCAACGGCCACGACCTCCTTCTTAGTTAGCGCGCATTGTCGGGAGGACATGGACCGTTGGATCCAGATCAACGGCCCATGTTCTCTGGACCTGCGCTGGCGAGTGCGCGTTTTCCTTGGGAGGTCTTGGGCCGTTAGATCCAGGACCTATGGCTCATGTCCTCCCCCTGTCTTATTGATTTTTAGAATATCCAGAGAGCTCCTTTTTGCAAACTGAAAAAGGTAATAACTTTGAAAATGCATAACTAATTCATTTTGAATCCAAATGAGGTGATTCAAATTTCTATAGCTCTGGTTTGGACTGAACTCTAATCTAAAAATGGTTATGAGCTCAGTTCAGCTCCAGAACATGTATTTGCAAATAGGTTTCAAAATTAACTTTAAAGGTTACATTAAAAATTCAAATTAACTTGTAAAATGCATAAGTAAATCTCTGTAGATTATTTTTGAGTGAATCCAACTTTGTTGGCTTCCTCTGTTAGTAAACTAAATGTTAGAATAGGATTTAGGCATGTCACTATTTTCAAAAGCTTTGAGGGTGCAATTTAGTTGTGCTCATTTTCATATCTTTGAAAAATTATAGAAAATGCATAATAGCTCCAAATGAGGTGAACTCAATTGTGTTATTCATCTCATGAGGTGCTTATTTTACTTTAAAAATTTCAGTTGCACCACCTTTCTAGAAATTTTTGCTAAACAATTAAATTAGTAAATAGTGGCAGTTTGCAATTGTTAGGCTGAGCAGATTTGTTTTGCTCATATCTTTTGCATTGAGAATCCAAATCAATTGGTTCTTATTGCTAACTTCTCTAAAAATCATCCTCTTGCTTATGTAGAAATTTTAGAGCATTTGGATCTTGTTTTCTGTGCTGTCTTCTTGGTTTTCTCCGTTCTTATCGTTTCTTTTCGCCTTTGCGATTAGGTGTTGACGAGTGTGTTGATCCCGTGAGTGATCCTCAGCAGCATCTTGAGCAAAACCAGCAAGGCAAGAAGTTTGATCATATCCCATTATTGTCCCATTACTTTAAAGCTTAATACTTTGTTTCACTTATATGTATGCATGCTACTTTGTGTTGAAATGTCGTTAGTAATCCTATAGATGCATATTCTGTAGGTAAATGTTCATTCTCTACTACTAAGCCTAGGATTATCTTGCTGTGATTTAGAGTTCGATGGATGGACTCTTATCACTTAGTAGTTTACGTTGGTAATGCTTAGCAATGCTTAGATAACGGTAGAAATAGGCGGTTGTCGACATTATGTCGATGACCTTGATCACACAAAAACTATTATTCCATTATGTCCATCTTGTGCTTGTTACTTTCTAAATAAACAAAAATGAAAACAAAATTGTTATTGACTTGGGCACAATGGATGTTGGTGTGATTTGTTGGGTGTGAACGGAATGGTGCCTAAGTCCCCAAGGACTGAGTTACTTGTGTCACTAAGCCAAGCGCTTTTATGCTAACCACACGAGGGGATATGGGACCTCTCTTGACTAAGTACTTTGGGAGGTGTTAATTATGAGCTGGTCGGTGGGGTGTTAAAAATAAAATATGTGTGTGTGGTGTTGGGAGGGAGCATTAGCGGACCGGCTAGGCATCTAATGTGTCCTTGTCCCGTGGGAGGCGGCTCTTAATTAGCATCGTCCATTGGAAATGTCTCGTAGGACTTAGCCGTGCCGGCATACCAAAGGAAGTGTGCTTAATCATGTGGCGAAAATGCGGTCTGGTGTGTGGGTACATTGGTACACCTCTGTAGGGTTAAAACTATTCGAATAGCCTCGTCCTAGGTTATGGACATGCTTGGTAAGGTCGTGCAAGAACTAGACTAAACACTTAATTAAAACTTGATGGGTGGTATGAATTGGGTAATTCATGCTATTGTTGTGGTGACTTGGGTTAGTTACTTCCAGGTTGTTCTTGTTGTTGTTATTATGTTATTATCTCGTTGTTACTTCAACAATTAAAAATGCTTTGTCAAATTGCTTTCAATCTATTACATTATTGCAAATGAAAACTTGCTTTATGCTAAAATGAGTCCAAAGCCTCATCCACTTAAATAAAGCTTGCATGTAGCTATTTATAGTTCTATTATACTACACGTCAGTCTTGCGAGTACATTATTTGTACTCATTTGCTTTGCTTAATAACTTTGTTGTAGAGGAGGTAGAACCCAAAGGGCTTTACTTTTACTTTTGTGAGATGTGTTGCGGTTGGGAATCTAGCTAGGCGGCTTGGTTGGTTGCCTTGTGGGCTAAAGGCAAACCTTGTGGCTCTCTTTTGTTTATCGCCATCTTATGGCTTTTGCTTCCGCTGTGTTTATCTTCCGTAGTTGTATTTGGCCGGTCGGCCCCTTTTGTAATAACTCGATAATATGTATGTCTTTTAATCTAGTTCGTGCTTGGTTCTATGTCTTGAATGGAATTGATGCATGATTTTGTAAGGGGGTGTGTATACTGCATTCTGGGAAGTATACATATCTCGAAGACACGGATTATTATGTTTGTGATGCTAGGGTCAATGGATGACTAAGTATTACAAGCCTAATAAATCGGGGTCCTCACAAAGTTGGTATCGAGCTATCTTGACCATAGAAACCCTAACAGTTGTCTTTAGGATGTTTTGGAAAACCTATTTTCAAAATATCAAATGGTTTATGAAAGCTTAAGTAAAGTCTCTACTTTTACTCCTTACCTATCTTAGCTTTCTTTTCTCATCTCACTCTAATTTGAGTTTTAAAAGTTGTTTTCCCTCTCCTTCCCTCAAAAGATAGTTGTTATCGTTTAATTGGGTTTTGGGAACCAATGAGTTTGGCAAATTGAAGTGTTAGCTGCCCATTTACAAGGTTTTGAAGCTTCTGGAATGGCTAATTTCGACTTGAAGCTTGGATGCAAAATCTGGACAGCAAGCGTCGATTTCCGGACAGCAAGCTCAAAGTTCTAAATATGATAGAAAATGAGAGGTTAAATCAACTAAAACTTGTGGGAATAAAAGGGTAAGATATGAAACTAGTTAGCTAAGTATCTAACACCTATTTCGCTGGTTCAACCTTGCTTTGTAGTAGTGTTAGAGCTAAAATAGCTTGCTGAAATTTTTCCTTTTCTACCGATTACTCGTTCATTCAATACGGGTTAGTCGTGAAGGGAAGTTGAACTTTGGTTGGTGTTTACCTTGCTGTTTTTAGAGTCTTTTTGGGAGTTTTTAAAGTTAATTACTTGCTGTTTTGGCTTTCGTTTAGGGTGATATTCCATTCCCCTAGTTGTTAGCCTTCGCTTTCTTTAGCTTCTAATCTCTGGGTTTTGGTTGCTAACCTCTTCCCCTTTCAACAGGATGGCCGGTCGTACTCGTAGTGGCCAAGGCTAGTCAGCTGGTCCGGATGAGGAGCTTCCTCCTCCTCCGACCATGGCCGAGGTCCTTCTTCAGATAGAGCGCAACCGTACAGAAGATAGGAGGGTGCTACTGGATGTCATCGCGCGCAACACCTCCGCCCTTACCGGTGCTTCAGGATCCGGGCAAGGGAGTGGTCACTAGCCGCGTGGAGGACTCGTGGAGTTTCTTCGTACTCAGCCTCCCACCTTTTCAGTCGAGGACCCGCTTGATCTGAGCATCGGCTTTGTGCGGTGGAGCGGAAGCTCGGCATCGCGCAGCGATGCGAGCACGAGAAGGCGTTGTTTGCATCGCACCAGCTTGAGGGTGCAGCTTTGTCATGGTGGGAGAGCTTTCTCGCCATGCAGCCCGCAGACCACACTATCTCTTGGGAGGAGTTTCGCACTGCCTTCCGTCGATCTCATATCCCTGCCGGCTTGATGAACATCAAGAAGCAGGAGTTTCTCGCGCTCAGGCAAGGGTGTAGCTCGGTCATGGAGTATGTATACGAGTTCAACCACCTAGCTCGTTATGCTCCTGAGGATGTGGCCACTGATATGGCCAAGCAAACGAAGTTCAGGGGTGGATTGTCAGAGGAGCTTAAGGAGAAGCTATCCATTGTCGACTTCCCTGATTTCCAGACCTTGGTCGACAAGGCCATTGTCGCCGAGCATGCTGGTAGGGAGCTTGTGGATTCCCGCAAGCGCAAGTGGGAGGCCTACAAGTCGTCCAGGGCCGGCTCTTCCCGTCCTCGTTTCGGGCAGTCTCAGGGGTCCCATTCTCAGGCTTCGGTACCCCCGAGGTTGCCAGCACCTGTCCCTCGTCCTTCGCAGGCCGTGCCCCAATCACGTGCACCTGCGAGCTAGCAGGGTGGCCCCTGCAACCCGGCTGCCGGGGTCACTTGCTTCGCCTGCAACCAAAAGGGGCATTATGCAAACCAATGCCCTAAGAAGACTGGAGCAACCCCTCGTCCTAATGGAGGACGCGGGCAAGGTGGTGGATCGTCTCAGGATGAGAAGATTGTCCCCATAGCCCAAGGCGTGGGCAGCGGTCGCGTCAACGCCATCTCTGCTGAGGAGGCACAGGAGGCACCTGACGTCGTGTTGGGTACGTTTCTTGTAAACTCTTATCCTACTACTATTTTGTTCGATTCAGGAGCATCTCATTCTTTTGTATCTCAGTCTTTTGCTGCTGCTAGTGATCTTCTTTTTGCTCCTCTGTTGGTCCCGTTGCTCATTCGCTCTCCAGGTTCGGAGTTGAGAGCTGAATTGGAGTGCAGGGATGTTCCTATCGAGATTGAAGGAGTAGGATTTTTGGCAAATTTTATTCTCCTCAACGCAGCGAGCTTAGATGTGATTCTTGGCATGGATTGGTTGTCCCAGCACATGGGGCAAATCGATTGCGCCCGGAAGCTCATCTATCTTACAAGTCCATCCGTTGAGCGAGTTCGTTTTTCATCGGTTGCCGGGCCCTCATCTCTTCGCACTTGAAGCGAAGCCAGACTCGGATATTCGTGAAGTCCCAGCGGTATGTGACTTCATGGATGTCTTTCGAGATCTTCGAGGATGCCACCATTCGGGATCTCGAGTTCGTCATCGAGTTGGCTCCGTGCATCCGCCCGATTCGAAGAGGCCTTATCGGATGCCACCGAATGAGTTGGTGGAGTTGAAGAAGCAACTTAATGAGCTTCAAGAAAGGTTTCATCCGCCCTAGCTCATCTCCGTGGGGTTGTCCGGCCATCTTCGTTAAGAAGAAGGGCGGTACTTTCTTTATGTCGTCGATTACCGTTAAGCAATGAAGTGACGGTAAAGAACAAGTATCCTCTGCCCGCGATCGATGATCTCTTTGATCAATTATGCGGAGCCAGGTTTTCTCCAAGATTGATTTGAGAGTGGGATATCATCAAGTTAAGTATCCGACACGAGAATATTCCCAAGGCGGCTTTCTCTACTCGTTATGGCTTGTACGAGTATACCGTCATGTCGTTAAACGACCAACGCTCTGCCTTGTTCATGAACCTCATGAATTCGGTGTTTATGGAGTATTTGGATAAGTTTGTCGTGGTCTTCATCGATGATATTCTTATCTACTCCAAGAACGATGAGAACACGCCGAGCATCTGAAGCTTGTGTTGGGCAAAGGCTGCGTGAGTACTGCATTGTATCGAGAGTTCGACAAGTCGCTTTACGGTTGAAGGAAGTGGCTTTCTTGGGCCATGTGCTTTCAGCTGGAGGCATAGCCATTGATCCTAGCAAGGTCAGCGATGTGCTATCTGAGTCGGCCCGCTCGATGTAGATGTACGGAGTTTTCTCGGTTTAGCGGGATATTATCGTCGCTTTATCGAGAACTTCTCCAAGATCGCGAAGCCGATGACGGAGTTGCTCAAGAAGGACAAGAAGTTCGTGTGGTCCGCTGAGTGTGAGGAAAGTTTCCAAGTGCTCAAGAAGCGGTTGACCACCGCTCCCGTTCTCATTCTTCCCGATATCCATCGAAGCTTCGATATCTATTGCGATGCTTCTCGTCGAGGCCTCGGTTGTGTCCTTATGCAAGAAGGCAAGGTAGTGGCCTATGCATCAAGGCAATTGAGACCTCATGAACTCAACTACCCTACCCATGACTTGGAGCTAGCTGCTGTGATTCATGCACTTAAGATTTGGCGCCATTACCTAATCGGTAATAGTTGTGAAGTGTATTCGGATCACAAAAGCTTGAAGTATTTGTTCACCCAGCCAGATCTGAACCTCAGGCAAAGGAGATGGTTGGAATTGATCAAAGACTATGGCGTGGTATTCACTACCATCCGGGCAAGGCTAATGTCGTTCTTGATGCGCTTAATCATAAAGCGCATTGTAATGCCTTGTCGCTCAAGGGGCTTCAGCCCACCCTTCTTGAGGAGTTTCAGCGTCTCAACTTGGGTTTGGTTGAGCATGGTTCCCTCGCTACCTTGGTTGTGCAGCCAACCTTGGTGGATCGTGTCAAGGCCGCTCAGCAATCGGATCCGAGTGTGAACATAATCAAGGAAAATGTCAAGAATGGAACAGCCAAGTGCTTCTCTGAGGATGAGCATGGTGTTGTGAGGTTCGGACAACGCCTTGTGGTTCCAAAGGACATGGAGCTGTGGAATTTGATCCTCCGCGAAGCCCATGATTCACCTTTGTCCATTCATCCCGGGGCCACAAAAATGTATCAAGATCTCCGTCGAGATTTTGGTGGACCGAATGAAGAGGAGATTGCGAAGTTCGTTCTTAGAGTGCGGCGTGTGTTGTCGATGTGAAGGCGAACATCGGCGTCGGATCGCTTGACCTTTGCGGTGCGAGTGGAAGTGGGATTCGATCGGAATGTATTTCATCACCGGTCTACCCACGTCCCCGAAGAAGAATGATGCCATTTGGGTAGTCATCGATCGATTGACTAAGGTGGCACATTTCCTTCCTGTCAAGACTGACCTTCGGGTAGGTCTTTTGGCAGAGCTCTACATAGCCCGCATCGTGAGTTTGCACGGTGTGCCGAAGACGATTGTGTCGGATCGTGGATCTCTATTCACATCTCGTTTTTGGCATAGTCTACAAGAGGCTATGGGAACTCGTCTTGCTTTCAGCTCAGCATATCAGATGGTCAGACCGAGAGGGTCAACCAAGTTTTGGAAGACATGCTCCGTGCTTGTGTTCTTTCCTATGAGAAGCATTGGGAGAAATGCTTACCATTCGCCGAGTTTTCTTACAACAACAGCTTTCAGGCCAGTCTCGGCATGGCACCTTTCGAGGCCTTATACGGGAGAAAGTGCAGAACCCCGTTAAATTGGTCTGAGACTAGTGAAAGACCTTTCTTTGGCCCGGACTCGATCAATGAGGCCGAGAGTCAAGTCTAGCTTATTCGTGAGCGTCTTCGCGTAGCTCAATCCAGGCAAAAGAGCTACGCGGATCGCCGTCGTCGTGAGTTGAGTTTTGAGCCTAATGACTTTGTTTATCTCAAAGTCTCTCCTTTGAAGGGCCATCAACGTTTCGGCGTCAAGGGCAAGTTAGCTCCTCGGTACGTGGGTCCCTACCGCGTTATCGAGAAAAAAAGGAGCTGTTGCCTACAAGTTGGAGTTACCTGCTGCACTTGAGGGGGTACATGATGTATTCCATGTGTCCCGCTTGAAGAAGTGCCTCCGTGTTCCAATCGAGGAAGCTCCGTTGGAAACTCTCGATGTCAACGGATCGACCTATCGCGAGCACCTGCTCGCATACTCGAAGAGGTTTGAGCGAAGAACTAGGAATCGTTCCATCAAGTTCCTTAAAGTTCAGTGGTCGAACCATTCCGAGGATGAAGCTACTTGGGAAAGGGAAGATCGTCTGCGTGCGGACTACCCGTCTTTCTTTTCTAAGTAAGCCAAAATCTCGGGATGAGATTTCTGTTAGGGGGGGGGGAGATTTTGTAACATCCCAAATGTATAAACAGGTGTTTGTTTCAAATGTAATTAAATGTGTAGAAATTAAAACCTTTTCTTACATCTTGAAACTCTTGAACTCACCTAAAATTTTTGTCCAAGAGTTGTGTTTTCCAAAAACACAAAGCTCTTGCTGACAAAAGTCCAACTCACTTTTCAGCTTGTCACAAATCTTGTGCCAACCCTTTTGGAAATATTTGTCCTTGGTCCTAGAGTTGTTGTGGGACCCCTCTGAAAAATATCATAAGTTGTAAAACTTGTTTGATAAATTTTGGAGGTAAAACAAACCCTAGAGCAGCCTTTAAGAATTTTTGGAGAAAACTGCAGTGCACAAAAAACCTCTGGAAATTTTATGAAAGGTTAATCCTAATGTCAGCAAGCTCCAGTTAAAATTTCATAAATTTTGGAGTTGATTTGCTATCTCAAATAAATCCCTAAAGTCTCAGCTGTTACATTTTAACTCATTTGGCTTGTCCTTTGTTCCTCAGGCTTGAGCACAGATCCATATGGGTTGAACCCAACCCGCTCCTCCAGCTCAGCCCAGACCTCCTCTTTTCCCCACGTGAGGTCGTAGCCGTTGGATCCCATCCAACAGCCACGACCTCCTCCACGACCATCGCAGCGAGGTCCTCCCACCTAATTGAGGTCATAGCCGTTGGATCAGATTCAACAGCCCACGACCTCCCCGCGATATCAAGCGCACCAGACCTCCCCCATCTTGTGTTGTGCGCCGTTGGATTAAAATCCACGGCCACGACCTCCCCTTGTTTTCAAGCGCATCAGACCTCCCACCCGCGTGAGGTCGTAGCCGTTAGATGGAGATCTAGCGCCCACGACCTCCCTTGTCCTCTCCTTGCCATTGGATCTCATTTCAACGCGCGAGATCTGTGGGCCGTTCGGATCATCCTTTTTAAGCCGTTAGATTTAGATCGCGCTGTCTCTGTTGAGTGGGCCGTTCGGACCACTCCTGTGAGCTCTTAGATCTAAATCTAAAGGCCATGATCTCCTTTGCGCTATGCGCAGCTCTTAGGACCTCCCCAATTGTTGTGCGCCCTTGGATTGAAATCCAAAGGCCACGACCTCCTTGTTCTGTTGTGCGCCCCTGGATTGAGATCCAAAGGCCACGACCTTCACGTGCCTTTAGCGATGTCATGCAGGCGTTATGTCCTCCCATCGTCCGCACCATTGGATTGAGATCCTATGGCGGACCTCTGTCCCCTTTCAAATACAGACCTCCCGTCCTTATGCAATCTGTGCGATGGTGATCGTGGGGCTGTGACCTCCCCCTTTCTCTCTTTAAATCCTACCGTTTCAAGATCAAGGGCCAGGACCTCCCTATCGTTTTCATCAAACGGTGGGGATCAGCTCCTGTTCTTCTCCTAGCTTGGCGCGCGCGTGCGCCATGGTAGTGGAGAAGGTCAGCGCCATGTCACATCCCAATGGCTCTATGGCTCATGTCCTCCCCCTGTCTTATTGATTTTTAGAATATCCAGAGAGCTCCTTTTTGCAAATTGAAAAATGTAATAACTTTGAAAATGCATAACTAATTCATTTTGAATCCAAATGAGGTGATTCAAATTTCTATAGCTCTGGTTTGGACTGAACTCTAATCTAAAAATGGTTATGAGCTCAGTTCAGCTCCAGAACATGGATTTGCAAATAGGTTTCAAAATTAACTTTAAAGGTTACATTAAAAATTCAAATTAACTTGTAAAATGCATAAGTAAATCTCTGTAGATTATTTTTGAGTGAATCCAACTTTGTTGGCTTCCTCTGTTAGTAAACTAAATGTTAGAATATGATTTAGGCTTGTCACTATTTTCAAAAGCTTTGTGGGTGCAATTTAGTTGTGCTCATTTTCATATCTTTGAAAAATTATAGAAAAGGCATAATAGCTCCAAATGAGGTGAACTCAATTGTGTTATTCATCTCATGAGGTGCTTGTTTTACTGTAAAAATTTCAGTTGCACCACCTTTCTAGAAATTTTTGCTAAACAATTAAATTAGTAAATAGTGGCAGTTTGCAATTGTTAGGCTGAGCAGATTTGTTTTGCTCATATCTTTTGCATTGAGAATCCAAATCAATTGGTTCTTGTTGTTAACTTCTCTAAAAATCATCCTCTTGCTTTTGTAGAAATTTCAGAGCATTTGGATCTTGTTTTCTGTGCTGTCTTCTTGGTTTTCTCCGTTCTTATCGTTTTTTTTCGCCTTTGCGATTAGGTGTTGACGAGTGTGTTGATCCCGTGAGTGATCCTCAGCAGCATCTTGAGCAAAACTAGCAAGGCAAGCAGTTTTATCTTATCCCATTATTGTCCCATTACTTTAAAGCTTAATACTTTGTTTCACTTATATGTATGCATGCTACTTTGTGTTGAAATGTCATTAGTAATCCTATAGATGCATATTCGTAGGTAAATGTTCATTCTCTACTACTAAGCCTAGGATTATCTTCTTTGTGATTTAGAGTTCGATGGATGGACTCTTATCACTTAGTAGTTCGTTGGTAATGCTTAGCAATGCTTAGATAACGGTAAAAATGGGCGGTTGTCGACATTATGTCGATGTCCTTGATCACACAAAAACTATTATTCCATTATGTCCATCTTGTGCTTGTTACTTTCTAAATAAACAAAAATGAAAACAAAATTGTTATTGACTTGGGCACAATGGATGTTGGTGTGATTTGTTGGGTGTGAACGGAATGGTGCCTAAGTCTCTAAGGACCGAGTTACTTGTGTCACTAAGCCAAGCACTTTTGCGTGCTAACCACACGAGGGGGATATGGGACCTCTCTTGACTAAGTACTTTGGGAGGTGTTAATTATGAGCTGGTCGGTGGGGGTGTTAAAAATAAAATGTGTGTGTGTGGTGTTGGGAGGGGAGCATTAGCAGACCGGCTAGGCTGTCTAATGTGTCCTTGTCCCCGTGGGAGGCGGCTCTTAATTAGCATCGTCCATTGAAAATGTCTCGTAGGACTTAGCCGTGCCGGCATACCAAAGGAAGTGTGCTTAATCATGTGGCGAAAAGGCGGTCTGGTGTGTGGGTACGTTGGTACACCCCTGCAGGGTTAAAACTATTCGAATAGCCTCGTCCTAGGTTATGGACATGCTTGGTAAGGTCGTGCAAGAACTAGACTAAACACTTAATTAAAACTTGATGGGTGGTATGAATTGGGTAATTCATGCTATTGTTGTGGTGACTTGGGTTAGTCACTTTCAGGTTGTTCTTGTTGTTGTTATTATGTTATTATCTCGTTGTTACTTCAACAATTAAAAATGCTTTGTCAAATTGCTTTCAATCTATTACATTATTGCAAATGAAAAGTTGCTTTATGCTAAAATGAGTCCAAAGCCTCATCCACTTAAATAAAGCTTGCATGTAGCTATTTATAGTTCTGTTATACTACACGTCAGTCTTGCAAGTACATTATTTGTACTCATTTGCTTTGCTTAATAACTTTGTTGTAGAGGAGGTAGAGCCCAAAGGGCTTTACTTTTGTGAGATGTGCTGCGGTTGGGAATCTAGCTAGGCGGCTTGGTTGGTTGCCTTGTGGGCTAAAGGCAAACCTTATGGCTCTCTTTTGTTTATCGCCATCTTATGGCTTTTGCTTCCGCTGTGTTTATCTTCTGTAGTTGTATTTGGCCGGTCGGCCCCTTTTGTAATAACTCTATAATATGTATGTCTTTTAATCTAGTTCGTGCTTGGTTCTATGTCTTGAATGGAATTGATGCATGATTTTGTAAGGGGTGTGTATCTTGCATTCAGGAAGTATACATATCTCGAAGACACGGATTATTATGTTTGTGATGCTAGGGTCAATGGATGACTAAGTATTACAAGCCTAATAAACCGGGGTCCTCACACGCAATTGACGACAACTGCCGATATTGACCGCGATTAGCGACAATATACCGTAAACAACGCAATAAACCATAATTAGCGTATTTAATGACAATTATTACAATAAACATTTATTACAACAAATAATTATTACATAAATAATTACTACAATAAGTGATTATTACACATAATTATTATAGTGAACAATGAATACAACAGTTATTTCATTTACAACAATAATGAATACACAAATTTTTTCTTCAACTATTATTTCGTGGAAAAAAAGAAAAATAATTCATGCCCCCTCCTCTTTTTTGCAGGCTTGGGACTAGCATCGGTAGTGTTAGGCACCCCCACCATCACATGTACCCCCCAAAATAAAGAAGTAACAATTCACAGCAATACATCATTCACAACAGGGAAGATCAAAGGGTTGTAAAATAGGCTGATCCATGTTTGGGCTCATTAGACAAATGTTTCTATTTACATTTGATACTTGCAAAACTCAATTAGTAAGTTTTTTTTCTAGTGGTTTCATCAGTGATGCGAGTAACTAAAGTTGGGATACAACTCAAGCTGTATTAAAATCAAAACTGATGTACACAATGACAGATGACAGACTTTGAATTGAACATGTTAAAAAAATTGGCACAAAACCATAAAGGAATAATGATATGTCATTTTACAAGTTATTCACATAGACACAGACATTGAACATTGCAATAACAATTAGTGAAGGCAATTATGGACAATTAATATCAATTTAGCTGTATATGTAACAGGAACATGCATTAATGGAGATAATTACAATAAGAGTAACCGAACAAATTTCTATAGATGTTGCGGCAACCAGAGTTACTTCATAGTCATTCTTTAAAGGATTAAACTTCTTCTGAGCAAGTTTCACTGATCCTCTAGATATCAAGTACACCTTATCAACCTCAATTAGGTCATAAAACTGATCAAGCATTGAATTGAAGCATGTTGCGTGAATTTCTCTACAACAAGAGGACCAAAACATTTACTTGTACATTTTCCAACCTCAATTAGGTCATAAAAATGAATGATAGATCCAGTTAAACATTTTCCCAAGTTAAACATGTTCAAATTAGAATTGAGATTAACACATGACATGATAAGCAAAAGGATCTGTCATAATGCAAACTTGCAGGTGATACATGAATTGAAGAATTTTGCATCTACAATCACAATGAGCCATATACAATGAGATACCATGAGATACAAATATACAATAACCATGACTCACAACTAGTTGGTTTTAGAAAATGAGAAAAGATAACAAAATTCTCAGAAAGCATAGGTTGCTATCTCATTACTAACTTAGAACCATAATATAAATAAATAAATATATGTATGTATGTGTATATATATATGTATGTATATGTATGTATGTATATATATATATATATATATATGTGTGTGTGTGTGTGTGTGTGTGTGTGTGTGTGTGGTTGTGTGTGGTTGTGTGTGTGTGTGTGTGTATGCCCTTAATAACCCATTATCATACAGAATTACACATTGGACGTCTTATATCTCTAGAAAATAATGTAATCTGAACACTCCATGCATATGGACATCGTAATGGTATGAGCATTCAACTATCCAAGACCTACTCAACTATCCAAGTTATGTCAGTGTATAAACCTCTCTTTTAACAAAGTGAAGCCAGAGATGTTTGCCTCCTTGTTACCATCACAGTCAAGCAAAAAGTAGTAGCAAACACAATTCATCATTTTCAAGGATTCATGGATGAAAACAACAACCAATACCATAAACAATATCACCAGTTAATCAGAATGAAATAGCATTTTCAACAATGGTAATCAAGCAATTCATCAATTCAAAGAACTAGATTATACTCAATGATGATTGCACCACCGTCGGAGTAGCTCATGTGCTTGGCACCTCACCATCTTGATGATGGCGGCGTTGTGGACTGAGGGCCTCGGGCCACAACAGCCGACAACGGTGCACAAGGGAGGGGGAGGGGGAGGGCGGCGGCTCGAGAGGTGGAGGGAGGAGGCGGCAGTGGCTCGGGAGGAGGGAGCCAGGGAGGAGAGGGACTTGGGTAGCGGGGACGATGAAGGAGGCCGGGCACAGGGGAGGAGGATGGAGCCGGAGGAGGAGGCGATGGGGGAGGTTCTGTTGGAAATATGCCCAAGAGGCAATCATAGAGATGATTATATTTCATTATGTTCATAACATTGGATAATATGTTATCTTGTTCCTAGAATAATATCATTAATATTTATTATCAAGTATGTGACTTGATTGTGAAACTCTATATTTCTGCGATGATTATTCTTAAACGTTCCCTGGTCGGAAACATATGAGAACACATATGAATAGACTAGCATATGTATTGGTTGATGACTATGTTTCACAAGTCATGGATATGGAGATATCAAACCAATAATATGGACACATGTTAGAGAACATGGTGTTGGATAAGACCCACCTTGAGACACTATTGAGATTGTTATGATTCTATGTGTCGTTAGTTGGTCTCAAGCAATGATGATGTATAATCCTTAAACCTGAGATCAGCATGGTTTCCTACATGTGTAATAGCACTCTTAGGGGTTGCCAATCGCTACTAAATGGCGGGTAGTTATAAAGGTAGCTTTGGGTATGCTCTGAAACATGCGGAGGAATGTGACTGGTCGGATATGGGATTTGCCCCTCCTAATATAACAGGAGAGATGTCTCTGGGCCCCTCATTGTGGTCAGATAAAGTAAGTGCATGGCCATGCCACTAGTGGTCGAAGTGTTCGACCACGTGAAGTTATCCGACACTCGATCGAGAAAATATTAAACAGTCTATGGATGACACAACATCTCACCTGGAGTTCAACCAGATATCGTGAGGCAAAGGGAGAATACATGAGTAGGTCGCTTAGTTCGATCAGTTATGGACTGGTCGAACGTAATCACAAAGTGGTCGTAATCTGGTCGTAAGGAGTTATGAACTAGTCGTGACCAAATACGAACTAGTCGTATAAAGATAGGAACTGGTCGTAAGTTATGAGGACCTGGTCATAGATCATATTGCAATAAGGTTTATCCGATATAATTTGTGTGTATTTGGGAATCGTTATGTCTTGCTAGGTACCGCTAAGGACTTGTGGTCGGAAAGGTGTTTCCGAGTCACAACCGAATACACATAAACCTAATGGGTCACACACTTAACGGGTTGGAACAAACCAGTACGGATACGATTCGTAAAACGTGTTTGATCTATCATGGGCACTATATAAGGAGATGCTTGAGGCTATTGGGAGATGGACGAGTTGACGTGAGTTGCTCTATCGAAACCCTAGCCGCCATCTTCCTAAGAGCTCTACCGTGCAACTTGGTGCTAGCACACCGATGTACGGTTGTTCCTTCCCTGGATGTGTGGATACCGTAGAGGCGCTACTGCGGTTACTATTGTGCTTGAGGACGATCCGCAATCTTCATAAGGAACTACAGATGTTGATGGAGGAGACGATCGATCAGCGAGGACGTTGGCCGATTGACTACGATCACTGCATCGACGTGCTCGACACTGGACGATCGACTACGACCACTACATCGACGCGCTCTATGTTGGACCAGGCTGCTCCAACTCTTCTTCCGCTGCTCTGCGCGTCTGGTGGTAACGATCTATGATCTTCTACTTGCATGGCTTCCTGGTTTACGTGGTAGAATTTTTGAATTGTTAGCTAGCGTAGCCTACCTGTACCCCAACAGGGTCGGGGATGGAGCTGGAGGAGGAGGACGAGGCGACGAGGGATGGAGCCGGAGGAGGAGGCGACGGGGGAGGGAGTCCGAGGAGGTGCAGCCATATCGGGGGAGGACGGATCAGGGGAAGGAGGCACCGCAACGGGGGAGGCGCCACCGCGGAAGAAGGTGCGTTGGGGAGGAAGTGCACCAGGGAGGAGGAAGGTGGAGGAGGGCGGCGCGGAAGAGGGAGGTGTGCTGGGGAGGAGGGAGGTGGAGGAGTGCGCTGGGTTGATCCAGATCCAAATCTGGATCTGGGAGGAGTCGAGTCTTTGGGAGGAGGCCGCCCGGGAGGAGGAGGGGCACGGCCTTGCAGCAGAGGTGGGGGCAGCGGGAAGGAGGAGGAAGGGTGCGAGGGCGCCGGGGGGAGGGGAAGGAGGGCTCGAGGACACGGGGGGAAGAGGGAAGCCTCATGACCGTCTTGGGCGCGTGCTTGGGGAGCTGGCGTGGGGGTTATAAGGAGTGGCATTCGTGTAACACCCTGGCCCAAAATCCGCTCAATGCCCAGCCCACCATGGGGCGGACCCGCGCACACATAGCACTCCACTTACACTTTCGTCACTTCGTGTAAAAGGGTTAACCTAGAGGTGCTAAGTTTGGACCCAACAGGCATTATATACTACTACAACTCACTTTAGACAAGCAATATGGGACTAATCCCACCACATGACTCTTCATGGGCCACATGGGCCGCACTACGAGTAGGTCGGGGTATTACATTGACCCCCCTCAAGGGCTGACGCCCTTGGCAACACACCACATACGTGGCAAATGCCTAGAACCACCCCTCGGTACACGTCTGTGTGTCTAGTGTCGGCACATATGCCATGCCATGTGTCCACTCCAGGACCACACGCGCCATGCGCCATATGCCCGCGCCCTATCCCTTGACGCGCCGTGCAATGAGTTGATGCTCTGATACCATCTGTAACACCCTGGCCCAAAATCCGCTCAATGCCCAGCCCCCCATGGGGTGGACCCACGCACACATAGCACCTCACTTACACTTTCGTCCTCGCTTCAAAGGGTTAACCCAGAGGTGCTAAGTTTGGACCCAATAGGCATTATATACTACTACAACTCACTTTAGACAAGCAATATGGGACTAATCCCACCACATGACTCTTCATGGGCCACATGGGACGCACTACGAGTAGGCTGGGGTATTACAATTCGGTGGGTAAATAACTCTGAACATTAGGGGTAAATATGGAACAGGGGTTGCAAAAAGTGGCAGAAGCCTCTCACGACCGGCTTTTGGCTTTCAGCTTCGATTCGTTGGTTGAGAAAGCGGCTTCGAAAAGCCAGCCGTTTTGAATGGCTTCTGGCTTTTTCGGACGAAAGCCAGAAGCCAAAGCTGTTCCACATGGCCCCTAAATTAATATCTAACAATCTCTCCCTTAATTTATTTTCTTGAGATATCTCTGTCACACAACCCACTCTTCTATCACATCTCTAGGACACACAAACATGTACTCGGTCTGGTACTTGAACTCGGCAGCCTGTTGGACTCATCTTCAACTTGGCTCATGTGCACTCAGCCAAAGACGGTGACACAACTTGACCACGTTTTGGACTTACTCATTGAGACAGTCGGTCTCAACACGACTTGTCCAACTCGTACTAGATTTAGGACGGCGAACACATCTATAGCATCCCAATTTTCTGAGTTTCAAAACCCTTTTAAGTAGTTTAGTCCCTTGAAAAAAAATTCACCAAAATTTATTTGAATTTAATAAAGCTTAAGTGAGACTTTTAAATACAAAACAATTTAATGTGACTAATCTGAATATCAATTAAATACAAAACTATTTTATTTGTGTTCTTCGTGCTTGGAAATATTTTCCAAATTTTTTTGGAATTTTTCTGAGTTCATTTGCTATTTTTATTTTGCCATTTGGATTTACTGGTATTTCTAAAATAGAAAAGCTATTTAAAATCTCTAGAAATTCTTTGGGCTGAATTTCTTTACCTCGGCCCATTCTCTCTCGATTCATTAACTGTAAATCGGCTGTTCATGCCGCACCCACCTTCTCTCTCTGCGCTTTTGCCCGATCGAACCCACCTATCAGCCTCTCATGTGTCGTGTGTGACGCGGGTTCACTCGATCCACCGTCACTAACGTGTTGGCCCCACCATGCTATTGTTCATTATCTTCGATTTGAACACTAGTTGACTCTGCCGCCGCTCTGATTTCTTGGCATGTGCGCCAGGGGCTCCTAGCCGCCACGCTGTAAAGGGGGACGTAGCCCTCAGCCTCCGCACCTCAACCATAGCTGTCGCCTCTCGAATCCCAAGCCCTAGCCATCGAAATCACATCGACAAGAAAAGTCATCGCCGAAACATTCGTCACTGGATTCCATCGCCGTCGGTGAGCCCTAGCCCCCAAGGTCACCATCACTGGGATAGTATTGACCAGATCTTGCTTGCCGTCAGCTTAATGCCGCCGGGACATCGCCATAGCACCGTCGCGCCTAGAGCCAGATCTACTCTGCCACTTCGATCTCGCTGTCGTCCACCACCGTCCATCTTCGGTCACAATGAGTGCACCATTGAGATCCCTGTCGCCTCAGCTACACAATGCACACCTTCGTGTCCGCCGCCGTGGCCGCAATCGTTGGTGACCATCGGAACCCGAGCGCCACCGCCATCGCCGTCGACCATGTCATCCTCCACATCAGCCTCATCGCTTGTGTGTCTGCCACCTGGCTGCCACGTCAAGGACACGCCAGCCAAACCAACTTCGCGTTAGCTTCACTTCGCGGTCATAGCCACGTCACACACTTCGTCCATGTGTTGCCTCTGTGTCGGCCACATGTGCAAACCATAGCCACCTTAGCGCCACTGAGATGAAACCCTAAACCTAGGTCAGCATGTACTTAGTCCATGGAGGACCAAGCCACTGACATATGGACCCCACATGTCAGCCACTGTTCCATGAACCCGTGACTATAGACCCATGAGTCATCCATAGACCAAGGGTCCTACTTGTCAGTCTCTATTTCTTATTTTTAGGATTTTCATTTAATTCCAAAATTCATTGCTGACGTCATGTTGATGCAATATTTCAGAATTTCCTTTATAAAGAAAATTCAAAATAGTGTTTCTTTCTTATTTTCTTAGATTTAAATCTTTCGAGAGCCTGTTCTTCCTCATACAAACTCCTATTGAGACCATTCAAGTTTCTAAATTTGTATAAACTCAAGCCCCACCTTCCTGTGATTTTTATTTAATTTTTGCAGTTCATTTGTTATTTTATTTTGTATTTATTTTTGTTTTCGCTTTCGTTTGTGAGTAGACGTTGTTACTTCGGGAGGTTTCAAGTAAGGAGGATTTGATCAAGCTCAAGACCAGTTCTAAGACTTGTTTCAAGGCAAGTTATACCATTGACCATGTTGAACCCAGTTTTCCAAAATTACTTTGATTCAAACTATTGAATGTTATTTCAATTCTTTATTCTTTAAATGTTTTAGGATTCGCTATACACCCATTTCATTATATCCACTTTGCTCATTGTATTACCATGATCTTTTGTCACCCTAGCTTGGTTAATTATTAGTTGGTATTATTATAGCACCATTGTGGGTTAGTTATACATGAATAGTCTGCTTAGTCATGCAACGGGTTATTGATATCATTTTGAATTGTAAATCTAAATCTGACTAAGTGATTATAGAACAACTTTGTGAAAAAAATTGTGTGTTCTATGTTGTTACTTGTTGATGGCTTGTGATGCACTTAACTAATAGGGTAGGAAAAGATTTAGACTAAGACGAGTGGAAAGAATTGTGACATGGTGGACTTATGGTTGGGAAATGTGAATTGTGGTGACTTAGTTAGAATTTGGCAGTCTTGTCTTGGTCAATTAAGGACTTAACTTTGTGCGTCATTGAACTGAGCCACAACTGTACGACCACATGCCTAGTATGGGACAGGATTAACTTAGTAAGTTATGGAGTCTCGACGTTGACTACTCAGGTAGTAGGTTAAGTGTTCTGTGAAGGGTGGAGGTGTGGACTACTCTGTAGGGTCACATTTATGGGTGGTTCGCCGTCTCCAGGTCCAACGGTGTGCATCGGCCCAAAGCACTGTGTAAGGGTTGGTACCGATGGTATGCACATCAGGAGGGTCAATTGTCGAGATGAAGTTTCGAAAAAGTTTTATTATGATTGGTGCTAGCGACACTGGTTATATCGTGTGGCTAAAGTGTACAACCTCTGCAGAGTGTTAATCAATCTATTCAAATAGTCACGTCCGCAGTCATGGACATGCTCAGAGATTTCACATGAAGGGTAGATTTTCATAAAACAAGTGGGAAGGGGCAGTTGTGTGATTTAACTCATGTGGCTCTGTGAAATAAATTGATTAGGTTTCGTGAGCTTTGTGGAAATACTTGTTTAACTAATATTATCTATTTGTGTTGAAATACACTTTTAATCTATTTGTATTCAAATGCAAGTGTTGCTTTTTTACAAAATAACCATAGAAGCCATTTCCTTTGAAATAAGCCATCATCTATAATTGCATTCTATCGCGTACAACTTGTTGAGTACTCATTCTTGCCGCAATCATTCATTTGAAGTGGAAGAATCTTCGCCTGCTTTTGAGGAGTTTCACGAGGAGGGTGATCACTAGGTCTTGATCCCAGTTGGTTGCATGTGGCAGCTTGATGGGTTCCCGCTGAAGTTGTTTCCGTTCTACTGCCGTCTCTTTATTTAGTGCTACCGCTGCCCGGCTTAATAAGTGTAATCTTGGCCATAAGGTCGCAGCCATTATTTATTAATCAAATTAGTCGCTTATTCTTATATTCACCTTGTGTGGAATGATATTCATCTATGTTGACACTATGTGCACTAGGGAGATCCTGGACTAGTGCATTATACACCGAGGGTTCGGATTTGCATATTTGGGTCCCGACAGAGGTGGTATCAAAGCCATACTAATTATAGGTCTTGACCTGAGTTAGATCAGCCATCCTTAAGAAATTCAAAACTATTTTCTAAAACAAAAATTTAACCTACAAGATCAACAAATTGCTTGACTTCTCTTGTCTCTCTCTTGACACATGTACTGCTGAAAGTCTTCTCTCCACTGATTTTAATTTGATTCATACCTTTTTCCTGTCTTTGTTAGATGGCACAACTTCACACCTATGGAGAGCGTACTGAAGGTTTTGCTACCGAGTTGTGAAGATTCTACAAGCAATTGGAGGATTCGAGAGGCCACTCTAACGAGGCACCAACTGGATGGTAAATGGCTGAAGTCATCTGTGTGCTATGTTGACTGACGATCCACGCACGAGAGGATACTAAGGCCAGTCGACCTATGAACATCACCATTCGGAGGATCATCTCTGAGGAAGGGATCCAGGAGTCTTCACATCTTGCCATTTGACGAGCATATAATAATCCTCAATTAACTGTTTATCTATAATTACTACTATACATAGCAATATCTTCGTATTACTCATAAGTATATCCCTTACTGTTTATAAGGAAAAACTTAACTGAGTGGTCCTAAGCCTTTCTACGACTACCCCATGGTCATAAGCCTTTCTACGACTGCTCCATGGTCGTATGCCTTTCTACGACCACCTTGTGGTCGTAAGGCTTTCTATGACTAGGTCAGCTACGGCCACCCTGTAGTCGATAAAGACTGCAGACATGTGGGCTCAATCGATTAGGGACTCTTATACGGTGTGTTAAATACATAGAGCAGTTAGTATATGCAGTTATTCTCTGGAATAATTGCACGTTTTATGTCTCTGTTCTTGATGTAACTGCCACGCGACGTGGGGTGCAGTTTTCTCTAACAATAACTAACATCAATGTGCATATTTCATCAGGCGTTGAGGCGCCTCTTGGCATGGAGTAACTACCACCCCTTCACACGATATATAAGGCCTAAAATCAGTGAACAGAAGGACGAGGTAATTGGGGTTAGCTGTAAGAGATCATTGAGTCTTAGTTTGAGTGATTTCTTCTCGATTGTAACAAGCATACTGAATACAAGAACACTGGAGTAGGGTTGTTATTCTCCCAGGAGAAGGCTTGAACCAGTATAAATCCCTATGTCTCTTTCTGTGTGGATCTATTTTATAGGAAGCCCCTAAATAATCATTCGTAAGATCGATACTAGATTATCGACAGCTAGCGTCGTCCGTGAGGACTTCCAGCTCTTCCTTTTCTATAAGTTTTCTTTGTTTTTTCTACTCTGATGCTTTCATGGCAGGAGAGTGAAACGAGGAGAACTGGTTTGATTTGGCAGACTACGCAGAACTTGACATGGATGCCTGCTACGAGTACAAGTAGAGCATCATTTCATCCAATGGCAATGCTACCTCCAGGGATCTTTCACCAGACCCAGGATACCATGCCGCAAATAAGGTAGATGAGGGATCTTTCTCTCCCCCCCCAACATTACGCCCAGATGAGGAGCTAGATTCCTCAAGAGGCAAGGGTCCATCTGACCAGGATTAGGATTGTACCAAGGTGGGTGCAGAACATGACAAGGGCGCGCCTTCCAAATGTTCAACCACGCCTAAGGGCATCCTATCTAGTATAGCAAGTCCTGGAATCTATCATTCCGGGACTCAACCAATATCTGATAATCGTCACTCTTCGGTTACCCCCCACAAGGGGTGATGTCGAGCCCCCATCTCATGTAGGTTCCACCACACCTTCGTAGGGTTCACCTTGGACTGGAGACGGTTATAACATAGAATTCCCCTTCCTAGAGGGGGATTGCTGCAAGTCACGAGACGTTGTCTTTTGACAACTCCTCGAGTTAGGAGGACTCAGACGCTAGTCCGGATAATAGCATCTAGAAGGTCTTTGTCCTTCCATCAGATCCTAATCTCTCTCTCTCTCTCTCTCCAAGAGGCAGGACTGGGAATGCTTCCTATCGCACATTCACTTCGGGCTCTCGTGGTGATGGCAAGGACGCCTCTGGTGATGAACAGGATCACCACCTTCATGAGCGTGGCCAAAATCCTAGAAATGATCGCTCTCCACTGAGACATGATCTGGCAGACTCAAACGTGGATGATCCTGAGACCATCCGGAGGAGAAGAATTGCAGCCAATATAACTTTACCTGGGTGCATCCAATATCGATTAGAGGAAGCTCAAGAACTCCAGCGGATAAATAACCTGATCGAAAACCCAACTCAAGAGCTTCGACAAACGCCAGGCTATGACCTCTTTGCTAGAGAAATCACACGAAGGCTTTGGGATACGATGGTCAGGCTTAAGCAAACACGGTGACACCATTCTGGAAGTCGTACCGGAACCACTCCGTCAAACGCCAGTCGTTCAAATGACTCTCCATATAGAGAACGTCAAGGCAACAGGTCTGGTCGTTCTCCTAACAATGGCTCCAGTCGGAGGAGAGTCCTTCGAACAACAGGTGATCGACAAGTTCCTAGGGGAAGTGGTTGTTCAAAACTTCTTCCAAGGAATCTGCAGCAACAGATGGAATACAAGGAGTATTACCCTCGTAGGGCTGAAACCTATGATAGGCCAGGTCCACCTGCCACTGGGTATCATCGTGTATGATTGTCTGGTGATGTCAACCCTTCTTTTCTGCAAAGGAGGCGCCATGAGATTATTACCGGATGCCGGGTATTTTCACCCGACCTTCGAGCCGTCCGCTGGCCACTACGATTTCGACCAGCGAATATGGAGAAATTTGATGGATCACAAAATCTCATTGAGTTTCTTCAAATCTACTCCACTACTATTCGAGCAGCAGCAGGAGGGGAGCATGTCATGGCCAACTACCTTCTCACTGTGCTTGAAGGATCTACTTGTAAGACCCAGGATTAATACGCCCGAATCCTCTGTGCATTTCTGAACTAGTCCCATGATCAGTAGCTAGTTCACACAGTAAACAAATATGGTAACAAAATCATATCACAACTTTATTAATAAATAACAACGAGTTGATTACAAAGGAGACTTACAGCCAACAATAAAATAAACACAAATGAAGACGAAGAAGATGTAGTAGAGTCCGATTAATTTGCCACGAGCAATCGATTGAGGAAGCGGCCTAGTCGTCGAGATCCACACCGGTAGCAAAGTTCTTCTCCTCTGAAATTTGTTTGCAATAAAGCAAGTTTGAGCACAACTACTCCGTGCTCGCAAGTTACACCGTCAAGTAATAGAATGACATGCATACATGGATGTAACAAAGGATGGCTTATTGGTTGAATTTGCATAAATCAGCATTTCTTTTAAATACTTGTACTAAGTTCCAAAGCAGTTTACACAATAACTAAAATTCATTTTCTAAATCAATTTTATAGTCAGATAACATTCACGCATGAATGGTGAAGGATATCCTCCTATCACATGGCTAACCGCCCAATTCCCATTTGGATAAACCAGTTGATAAAGTCTCTTTAAAACAAATTCCAAGTCTAACTTTGAGTGGCTTTGCTAGCATGTCCATGACCGTGGACACGGCTATTCGAATAGTTTTACACTCTGCAGAGGTTGTACACTTTACCCACATGACACGAATTCTCTAGTTTGCTTGGCATCATTCGTTATTTCCGCTCACTACCTTAGGTAAGCAGTCTAGAGCACGTGCCAAGGCTTTTACAATGTGCCATTCCACCGCAGTTTCCCCTCGCTAAGGTTTCGCCCCCTTTGGAATAGAAATCCGCAGAGTTCCTAGCCCCCTTTTGCGCCAGGTGGGAACAATAGTCATGAAAGACTTTGTCAAAAGAAATGGCCATGAAAGACCGCCCACGTACAAACAGGATCAACCGCGATGGAACTTTACAAATTAATTAGCGGTGTCCCTACCCATACTCGGGACATGTGGTTGCACGGTGAGGCATAGCCCATTATAGGCATAGCAAAGGCAGCTCAGAGGCGGTCCTCAATTGACTTGGGTGACTTTCCACAAAACCCATGGGCCTCAACCCTACCCACATTGAGCAGTGCATTGACATGCACCATCCAAACAACCATTTCGCCCAAGTACAAACCATCATTTTATTTCATTTTTCAAGATCATTTATAAACTTCCATAACACACCAATGCCATGGATACAATTTAAACAATATTTGATTTTTTGTGAAATTCCCCAAATCAATATTTTTGGTCTAAGCATGTCTTTGCAACATTTTCAAATGATCCTAGTTCATACTATCGTATCAACTAGGTTTTATCTAGGGTGACAGGTATTTGATTCAATTAACAAATTTGGCCATACAAAGGATTTAGGAATATCTATGAATTTAAAATGGCATTTAAATTCTTGAACATAAATAAGCATGCAATAATAATTTAAAATAGAATTTAAATAATTTAAAATAATGGGTGCAATATGGTCAAGAATGTAACTTGCCTTGCTTGGTGATGTTGTTTTCCCTAACAGTCACCTAGTACTCACAAACACTCTTTCGAGTTGCTTGTGTGTACAACCACGATGATCATACTGATCAAAATCAATCCTCTTATATGGTCTCCAACTACGTTGAAAACTCTCCATTCAAGTCGTTAAAATCTATACGCTAAACGATCCAAATTCAAGCGAAATTCAAATAACAAAATCAAAAGGCAATTCAAATTAACTCAAAACTAAATAATTCTATTTTATTTAGCTAGATAATAAATTTTAATAAAATTTTATAAATTTGAAACACTCAAATTGGAGTTGGGATTTAAAAGATATGAATTTTACAAGTTTTAATCCTAAATCTGAGATTTAAATGAATTTCTAAATACAAACAAGATTCAAATGAAGTACAATTTAGATAATTTTGGTTTAGTTAGCTAGATCTTCAATTTATATGAATTTAGAAATTTTAAACACGTAATTTGGAGTTAGGAATCAAAAGGTATGAATTTTACAAATTTAAATCCTAAATTTGTAGTTTAAATCATTTCAAATTCAAGCAGACAGTTTAAACTTAAACAAAATTAAATAATTATATTTTATTTAGCTAGATGATAATTTTATAAGGTTTTAGAAATTGGAATCACCCAATTTGGAGTTGGGATGAAAAAGATATGAATTTTACAAAATTTGATCTAAATTTGGAATTTAAATGAATTTTAAACTCTAAAACAAGACTAAACTGAACTCCAAATTAAATAATTATATTTTATTTAGTTAGACAATAATTTTTTAAGATTTTAGCAATTTGAATCATCTAATTTGGAGCTAAGATGTAAAAGTTATGAATTTTAGAAGTTTAAATCTAAATTCGAAATTAAATGAATATTTCGATTTATTTTTCGAAGAAAATCCTTTATTAGCATAATCTTGGCATAAGCCCGAGTGATTTTCGGTTTTAAAAAAATGAATTAAAATTCGACATGTGGGGCCTACATGTCATAGACATGGTCTTTGTGGACTAAGTCCACGGTCTTTGGTTCATGTGGGTGGTCTTGACGCGGCGCCACGTAGGGTCCACGAGGATCCCTACGGCGAGGTGGCGTTGTGTTGGCGCTTACGTGGTGATGCCACGTGAACCGGCGAGGCGCTTCGGTTGCGGGCTCACCGACGAACGAGCGGCGAGGTAACCGGCGGCGCGAGGAGAAAGAGGGGCGAGTTAAGTATGAAGGGCTCACCCACTCGATGAAAGGAGCACGGAGATGGCCGTGGCGAGAGATGGCGGCGGTGCGGTCTTGGTCTCCGGTGGCGCTGGCGCTCAGTGGGTCTCGGGCGAGTAGCGTCGCCGCGGTGTAAGCGAGGTGGTGCGATCTGTTATTGCAGTCAAAGTCGCCGGGCCGTCCTTGACCTCGCCGGAATTGACGAAGAACGGCGACACGGTCGGCGGTGCTCAACCTCAAAATTCGGGCGCTACGGGGCGAGAGGGGCTAAGAGGTGAGGGGCGTTTGGATGAGTGAGAGATCGAGCCGGGGCGCTCCTTTATAGGGCGAGGTGAGGGAGGAGATCGGCCGCCACGGTCATGGCGGTCGTGGCGGTTGTGATCCGGCAAAATGGCCGCGGAGAGGGGAGAAGGTGGGGGAGTGGGGGCGGTTGAGGGATGCGGGTCGTGCGCGAGTGGAGACGAGGGAGGAGAGGGAGAGAAACGCGGTGGAGTGGAGCTCTGGGTGTGGCCGAAAATGGCGCAATCTTGATTCCGTTGGAGAAGAAGACGGGGGAGGAAGAAGGGCACGGAGCGGTAGGATTCGCATCGGGCGGCAGAGAAAAGAAAACGGCGTGGGCGCGTGTGGACCGTCGGATTTAGATCCGACGGTTGGAGGGAGGGGTAGGGGGAATGAGGGAGATGGGGGTGCGGGCGGGCCGTGCTTGAAAATTGGGCAGCGTCTTGTGATGGAGGGAGTTGGGCAGGCGAGCTTCGGCCCAAAAACAAATGGAGGATTTAAATTGTTTTGCGATTTTAAATAATTCCGTTAATTCAAAACGATTTTAGAAAATAGTAATTTAGCTCCAAAAATTCTAGAAAAATTTATAAAAATTCCTAGAATTATTCTGGACTTAATAAAATTATCTCCAACTTAGATTTGGCTTTTAATTTTGCAAATAAATTATTTTGTTTTTAAAATATTTAGGAAAAAGCTTTTAAAATTTCAGAAAATCCTCAAAATTAATTTAGTTTTTATGTTTCTACTTTAACTCAAATAAAACTTTAAAAACTTTAATAAATTTTATCTTTGACCTTTAAAACTTCAGAAATTAAATAAAGCAATCAAATTCTTTCAAATTTCGAAAATTCAATAAAATGATAACTTTAATAAATATTAAATTGGTAAGAACTTTGAAACATTACACTACTCGATAAATGGTACATTAAATCAGCTACAAGAGTCGATCTACTCATGGCAGCACCTCTGTGATCTGTTGTTAGCTAACTTTCAAGGTACCTACAACTGTCCCGGAGAGGAGGATAACCTGCACAGAATGCGACATAATTATCATGAAACTCTATGCCAGTTTATCAGGTGCTTCAATCAAGTTCGTAATTCAATTCCTGAGATTTCTGACTCTTTTGTCATCAAAGCATTTAAACAGGTAGTCCATAGTCGAAGGATCACAAAGGATATCGCTTTAAATCCTCCTGTTATCGTCGCTAAGTTTTTTTGAGATGGTCGATCGTTATACAACTATTGTAGAAGCGGTCAAGTGGAATCGTACCATCGATCGAGATGATAAAGGCACTCAAAAAGTAGGCGAAAGTAGCAAGAAGAATGACAAAAGGGCCAAGAAATCCAAGAACAAGACTAAATGTAAAAAGCCTCAAGTCAAAAACTCTAAAGAGGTCTTGGTCGTGAGTGATAAGGAGCCTCGGGGTTCCAAACCGTACTTCGACCGGGGCAAAGGAAAATGCCCCGAACAGAAGAATGACAAGCCAAGGTGGTGTCCTTTCCATAAAATAGAAGGACACGATCTTCGCAACTGCCGAGTTTTCTAGCGAAAACTCGAAGATTACTACACCAGCAAAGGACCACTTCCTACGCTTGAAGAGGTAGGACAAACAAGTGATCGAAAGCAGTCAGACGACAATGAGGAGATGCCATTTCAGGATCCAGAACACACCATTGATCACATCTATGGAGGATCTTCGGCATTCGAGTAAAACAACAGCTCAAAGTTATCGAACGTGAGGTAAATTCTATCGACCCTCCTCTTGACAATAAAGTATCGAAGTGGTCGAAAGTCACCATCTCTTTTGAGAAAGATGACTGTTTGATCCTTCCTACTCGACCTAGTCGATTTCTGATCGTGGTCAAGACCACCATCAACAACTGTCAAGTAGTGTTTGATGATGGGAGTTCGCTGAACATACTCTTCACGAGTACCCTAGACAAAATGCAAGTTCCTAGGACAAAGGTAAAACCAGTACGATACTCATTTTATGTGATAGTACCAGGGTCTTTGGCCAAACCTATTGGTCAAGTATCTCTTCCTGTAACGTTTGGTTCTCCAAACAATTTCAGGACAAAGAAAATCACCTTTGATGTGGTCAATTTCAACACAGCATACAATGCCATACTCGGATGACCAGCTCTCGCATGATTCCTAATGGCTGCACATTATGGTTATCAATGTCTTAAGATGTTAGGTCCCAAAGGAGTAATCACAGTTTGCTGTGATAAAAAGATGGCGCTCACACACGACCGCAAGTCCCTCGAGATGGTTGGCAAAATACCTACTCGAGAAGCAAGAAAATGGCAACCCTCAACCAAGCAGTCGAAGCCTAGAGTTGCCCCAAAGCCGAACGATCAAATTAAAGAGGTTCCACTGAATGTAGAGGAACCTTCGAAGACCGTTACCATCGGAGTCACTCCCGATCCTACATAGGAAAACACCCACATCACGTTCCTCTGAGCAAACACAGATGTCTTCGTGTGGTAAGCATCCGACATGCCTGGAATCCCTAGGGAGGTGATTGAGCACAAGCTAGCTCTACGGCCTGACAAGAAACCCGTAAAATAGAAGTTATGGAGATTCGCACCTGATCGACGAGATGCCATCAGATCTGAACTAGACAAGTTACTAAAAGCTGGCTTTATCAGAGAAGTCGACCACCTAGAGTGGTTGGCTAATCCTGTAATGGTTAGGAAGTCTAATGGTAAGTGGCGTATGTGTGCAAAGCTTGTCCAAAAGATGATTTTCCTCTTTCTCGTATTGATCAATTGGTTGATTCCACTGCTGGTTGTAAATATTAGGTTTTCTAGATGCATACTCTGTTATCATCAGATAAGTATGTGCCTAGATGATGAAGAAAAGACCGTATTTATTATACCTTTCAGAATATTTTGCTATGTCAAAATGCCGTTTGGTCTAAAAAATGATGACACTTCTTTTCAACGCTTGATGCAAGCGACTTTTTCTCCTCAACTAGGCCGAAATTTGGAAGACTATGTTGATGATATAGTTGTAAAAAGTATCAAGCACCTTAATCATATTTCTGACCTATAAGAAACTTTCAACAACCTTAGAAAATACCATTTGAAACTCAATCCTAAGAAGTGTGTGTTTCAAGTCTCTTTGGGAAAGTTGCTTGGATTCCTTGTCTCTGCGCAAGGAATTGAAGCAAATCCCAAAAAGATAAGAGCCATTGAACAAATGCACCCCGAACCATGAAGAAAGAAGTCCAGAAACTGACAGGTTACATGGCAGCTTTAAGTCGTTTCATTGCACGATTAGGAGAAAAAAAGACTTCCTTTCTTTAAACTTTTAAGGAAACATGAGGGTTTTGAATAGTCAGAGGAGGCAAACAATGCCTTCGAGGATGTTAAGAGGTATCTTACGAGTGCTCTTGTTCTAGTTTCTCTGAAATCAAAAGAGATGCTCCTAATATATATAGCTGCTACGCCATAAGCAGTAAGCGCAATACTGGTTACAAAGCGTGAAAATGTCCAACGACCAGTTTACTACGTTAGTGAAGTTTTACACAGGTCTAAGGAGCAATACCCTCAGGTCCAAAAACTTCTATATTCCCTCGTCATGTCTTCGAGGAAACCGAGGAATTATTTTCAGGCACAGAAGATAATTGTATTGTCTGAGTTTCCCTTAGGAGAGGTCCTCCAGAACAGGAAAGCAGCAGGACGCATGGCAAAATGGTCGGTTGAACTTGGGGAGTTCAACCTCCATTTCGTGTCCTGAACGGCCATTAAATCCCAGATCTTGGCAGACTTTGTCGCTAAATGGACAAATCTTGAACCTGTTTAGGATCCCTAGTACGAGTCCCACGACCAGTGGACAATGTACTTTGATGGATCACTTATGCTAAGTGACTTGGGGGCTGGGGTGTCGGGACCCAAAAATGCAATTCTGGACCCTCTATGTATAATGCACTAGTCCAGGATCACGCTAGTGCACACAGTGTCAACATAGATGAATATCGATCCACACAAGACGATTAATAACATAAACGAGTAATTTGATTAACAAATAATGGTTTTGACCTTATGGTCGAGTTTACACTTATTAAGCCACACAGGGCTGACAGAGAATTAAACAGTAGCAGAACAGATAACTTCAGTGGAATCCCATCAATTCACCACAGGAAACCGACTGGGATCAAGACCCTACGATCAAGCACCTTCGTTGAACTCCTCCTTGAAAGCAGGGACTCCTCCTCTTCTGCTGATTTGATTTAGCAAGCATGAGTACACAACCGTACTCGCAAGTCATACCATAGAATGCAATTTATACATGATGGCTTATTCCAAAGGAATGGATTCTGTAGTTTTGTTTTCCGCAGAAATGCAACTTTTGCAATTTGAGTACGAATAATAGATTAAAGCATAAAGTAAAACAAATAGACAATATAAATTTAGCAGTTTTATTTCACAAAGATACATAGCCTAAACAAGTTATTCACATAGCCATATGACTTAGGTCAAACAACTCCTTTCCCAACATTTTTAATGAAAAACTACCCCTCGTGTGAAATCCCCGAGCATGTCCATGACCACGGACACGACTATTCGAATAGATTAATTTAACACTCTGCAGAGTTTGTAAACTTTACCCACATGATACAACTAGTGTAGCTAGCACTAATTATAACAAAACGTTTCAGAAACTTCATCTCAAGCATTGACATTGCCAGTGTGCTTAACCGTCATACCAAACTATACATAGTGATTGGTACGACACACACCGTTGGACAGGGACACGGTGAACCACCCCGTGATGTGACTACTTGGAAGCACACCTCCACCCATGCAACACATCCTAACCTACTACCTGAGTAGCAATGTCAAGAATCCATAACTTACTAAGTTAGGCCCATCCCATCAGGAATGTGGTCGTACAGTAAGGCTCGGTTTGATGGCGCACAAAGTTAAGTCCTTAATTGACCAAGGCAAGACTTCCAATTTAACTATAAATCCCTATGCATACAGTTTATTAATCCCGTGCACACAACTCCACCCAAAGTAGCACACAATACCACTTGCCTCCATCTAAATCCTTTCCCACCCTGTTGGTTAAGTGCAACACGTGCCATCAACGAGTAATAGCACATAGTACACACAGTTTTATCACTTAGTTCCATAATCATTTAGTCAAGTTTATAATTGCAACTCAGTTTATAATTGCAACTCACATGAAATGATGACTCGTGGCATGGCTAAGCAGAATAATCGTATCTAACCAACCCACGTTGGTGCTATGATAATACCAACTAAATAAACCAATCTAGGGTGACAAAAGATTATGACATAACAATAGACATGTGTGGATATAACAAATGGGATTAATAACTAAACCCAAAAGCATTTAAATAAATACTTAAAGTAAATGCAATAATTTGAATCAATATAATTTTTGAAAACTGGGTTCAATATGATCAAAGGTATAACTTACCTTGAAATAGGTTTAGGTACTAATCTTGCTCTTGAGGTGCTCCTTCTTCTCCAAATCTTCCCCAAGTATCGATGTCTACTCGCAAACGAAGCAAACAAACAAAACAAATAAATAATAGAGGCAAAACAAACTCCAAAAATTAAATACAAATCTCAGATAAATAGATCTTTAATTTAGATGAATTTAGAAATTTGAATGGACTCAATCGGAGTTCGGATGCAAAAGATATGGGCTTTGGAAGTTTGAATCTAAAAGAAAACCCTAATTTTGGATTATTCCGAATTTTTGAATTATTTCTTAAAAGAAAAATCAGATTATTGCGCAACGCTGACATCAACAATGGATTTTTTGGAATAAAAGAAAATAAAAGAAATAACTGACATGTGGGACCCACATGTCAGCGGCTCGGCTCACGTGAACTAAGTCCACGCCAGATCGGATCTTGAGGTTTGGCGGGGCTGCTACGCATGCGCACACGTGGCGCTGACTTGGCACGCACGTGGATGGCACGTAGATGCATGCGCTGATGTGGACGTTGACGCGAACTGCCACGTCAGATCGACGGTGGCGGCGCTCGAGAACCAAGGTTTTTGGCGAACGGCGTCGATCTACTGGCGGTGGGTGGTACTGGGATGTAGCCCAGGTTATTGCGAACTTGATGAACCTACTCCGAGTGGTCAAGGTGCACTGTGGTGGTCGGCGGCGAGCTCAAAGTGGCTGAGGTGATACGGCTGTTGTCGGACAAGGGCTCCGGTGAGGTATTGGCGTCGGGGAGGGTCGTGGAAGGTGGCTCTGGTGATGGCGGACACAATGGTGCAGTCGATGAGGATGTAGTGACAACGACGGCACTGGAATTCGAGTTTTGGCTGGCGGCGGCAAAAACCCTAAAAGCTTGATTGTGGCGGTGCTAGAGCTCTTCAGGTGGAATTGATCGAGGGTTCGAGATGCGGGGAAGATTGCGAACCTAGGGGTCCTATTTATAGGGTCCGGGCGACACGGGATAGGAAATCCCCAAAATGAGTCCGAGAAGAGCACAAAAACGATTTTGGAATTTCCGGAGATAAAGGCCGATTCGGGATTTGATTTCAACCGAAATGGGTGCGGGGAAGTTGGAGATAAGATTTGGCACGGTTTCTAGAAGGGATTTAGTTGGAAATATTGTGGTGTCGTACGGGACTTGGAGATTGGCAATGGCGGACACGGGCGCTGGCTCACGTGCGAAGAAGACGACACGGTGGAGACGACGACGCACACGGGCCCACCTGGTAGCGAGACGAACGCGCGGGCCCACACGTCAGAGGGACGGAGCGAGCGCGCGCGGTGAATTCTGGGCCGCACAGTGCTGGGCTGGGATTTGAATAGGGAATGGGTTTCGGCCCAAACTATTTCTAAGATTAACAAATAGGTTTTCTATTTTATAAAATAGCAGAAATTCCAAATGGGAATAGAAAATAGCAAATGAACTTGGAAAAATTCTAAAAAAATCTAGAAAATATATCCAAGCACAAAGAATCCAAATAAAATAGTTTTGACCATTGTTCATGTTGACTTTATTCAAATTAAATTGTTTTGATATCCAAAGTCCAATACTAAGCTTTTAAATTAAATCAAATAAATCCAAATGGTGAATTTTCTCCCTACTAACTATTTAAAAGATTTTTAAAACTCAGAAAATTAGGATGTTACATGGGGTGGTCCTGGAATCTCCTACAATAGAAACCTTAAAGTATGCTATTCAGTTAAACTTTCTTGCTACTAACAATGTGGCAGAATACGAAGGTGTGTTCGCTGGCATACGAGCAGCGAAAGCACTCGAGATTCGACGACTACTCGTGAGTCGTGAGAGGAGACTCTCAACTATTCATGAATCAAGTCAGTAAAGAGTATCAATGCGCTAATACGACCATGTCTCAGTACTTATTGGAAGTCAGAAAGCTTGAAAAGCATTTATTCGGTTTCGAGTTTCAATATATCCCTCGGAAGGATAATTTCCTTATTGACCAATTAGCTCGAATGGCTTCTTCCCGATCACAAGTTCCAAAAGGAGTCTTCTTGGAACAACTTTAGAAGCCATCCCTGGTCGAAACACCATAGACATCTCCCATTGAGATAGCCTCCCTAGAATACGAGGATACTTGGATGAACCCCATCTACGAGTATCTTCAAAAGGGCATAGTGCCCAATGACGATCTTGAAGCTGATCATTTATCCCGTAAGGTCAAAATGTATACTTTGATCGAAGGAGTCCTCTAGAAACGAGGAACTCAAGGGGTTCTCATGCGATGCATACTGCAGAAAGAAGGATTACAACTCCTTCAAGAGATGCATGGAGGCATCTGTGGAACTCATGCTTCTTATAGAACGCTGGTCGGAAAATACTTTCAACAAGGTTTTTACTAGCCAACAACCCTCCATGATGCTAAAGAGCTTGTTAAGAAATGCGTACAATGCCAATTTCATAGCAGGCAGATACACCAACCAGCTCAAGCATTACAAACCATACCTCTTTCTTGGCCTTTTGCAACCTAGGGTCTCAATATCCTAGGATTGTTCCCAAAAGCATCGGGGGCTTCGAGTTCCTTTTTGTGGCTATTGATACGTTCACAAAATGGATCGAGGTTGAACCTACGACTAAGATAACAATGGAGGCAGCCAAGAAATTCATGATGAAAAATGTAATCACTCGATTTAGTGTTCCAAGTTGACTAATTACAGATAATGGTACACAATTTTTGAGCTTAAAATTTCAGGAATTTTGCGAAGAATTGGGTACCAAACTGTGTTATGCCTCTATCACCCATCCACAAAGTAATGGGGCAGACGAAAGGGCGAATGGTCAAATTATGCAGGGAATTAAAACTCAAGTCTTCGACTAGCTTATAAAGAGCTCGGGGGCTTGGGTAAAAGAATTACACTCAGTCTTATGGGCTATTCGCATGACTTCCAATGGGGCAATAGGTGAAACAATTTTTTTCTTATTTTTTGGGGTCGAAGCCATGCTTCCACCAGAACTAAAGATTCGGTCGACAAGAGTCGAAAATTACAACAACTTTGGCCGAGAACAACTTCGAGCAGATGACATCAACCTACTCAAATAAAAGAGGAATAAAGCCTTAATCCGTTCAACGGTCTACCATCAAGCCCTACGCAAATACTACGATCGTAAGGTCTAACCTCGCAACCTTGTTGTAGGTGACTTGGTATTGGAAAAGATTCAATCACAGTCTAATCAGAACAAACTTTCTCCTAAGTGGGAAGGTCCTTACATAGTGGTCGAAGTCACATGGCCAGGTTCGGTACGACTAGCAATGGGAGATGGCAAGATACTTTCCAACTCATGGAATATCGACCAATTACGTAAATTCTATGTGTAACCTCTTACATTCTCAATAAAGTCTATGCTTTCTCCAATCTTTATTGTCTTACATTGAGCAATGCTTCGATGATTTTTTTTGATCATTTTTTCAAAGACACTTGGTTTTCTTTACACTGGTTGAAGGAAGGTAACATCACCTAGTCGAAGTCTTTCCTCTCTACACGTGGTACTGCCCACTAGGAGGAACTTCCTAGCGTCGACCTGTTCCTAACTTTTGGTGCCAACACAATGAAACCAGGTTCAACAAAATATGGTCGAAATAATTTACAGCAAGCTCGTTTTGACTTAGTTTATTTCTTCATTTTTTGCGAAGAATAAACTAAGTGAGGTAAACTCTTATAATTTGTTTGACTACTTTTGGTAAACTCGATTCGCAAAACCTGGTAGGAGGAACAAACACCACCTAGTTGAAGTCGTTCCTCTCTGCACGTGGTCTTGCCCACTAGAAGGAACTTCCTAGCATTGCGCTGTTCCTAATTCTTACTTCCAGTCAACACAATTGACATTACTAAGAAAGGTCGAACGAATTTTTTAAAGCACACTCTTATAGTTTGTCCAACTAATGTTGATGCCCTTCATTTGATTAACCTGGTCAGAGAAAGAAACTCACCTAGTCCTGCCCCTAGAAGGAACTTCCTAGTGTCGTTCTGTTCCTAACTCTTGCTACCAGTACATGACAATCGAGATCGATGACAAAGGTAGGACAACTTGTGTGAGTAAACCATTTTCTCACTATTTACTCAGTTTATATAATTACACTAAGCAAATAGTCGGGGGCTAGGATAAAGTTATAAACATGACTTCAATTCTTAGTCTTAAAGGTTCAATTCCCATTTCTATTTATTGCCTTATGAGTTCCTAACTGCTCGAAGAGACAATTTGCAGGAAAATAAAGATTTATATTCATAAATAGGAACTTGTTTTTTACAATTATATGCCCTATTACAAACAAATCTAACGAAGTAGATCCTATTTGCATTTCCTCCGCAACCTTCTTGCCAATTGACTTCATTTCTTCAATCAGCTGTGTTGCCTCTACTTCGGGGCAGTCGAAGTCAGCTTTGACTGGTTGAAGATTGAGATTGCGATTGTGGGCCTTAAGTTTTGCCAAGGCATAATGTCGGGACCCAAATATGCAAATATGGACCCTCCATGTATGCTGCACTAGTCTAGGATCACGCTAGTGAACACAGTGTCAACATTGATGAAATATCATTCCATATGCAAAGATAACTAAGAAAAAGGCAAATAACATTAATTATCAGAGTAACGACCTTAAGGTCAAAGCGTACAATTAAAGCGTCAGAAGGCGAGTAACTCAATAAGCTGCAGTGGAAGGAAATGAAATAACTTCAGTGAAGCCCATCCATGTGCCCACAGGCAATCGACTAGGGCAGCACGACCTAGTTCTCTATGATCCTTGAAGTATACCTTGTTTACCAACGATGATCTAATGTAGCCTTCTCAACTGAACAACATTGTTTATAGCAAGAATGAGTACATAGAGTACTCAACAAGTCGCACCATAGAATACAATTATAGATGATGGCTTATTCCCCAAAGCAACAGTTGTAGTTGAATATGAATAATAGATTGAAAGCATAATTTTAAAGAAATAAACAATAATAGTTTACCAATTGTTTTCACAGCTCACATAACCTAATTAGTTTCTTTCACACAGTTGCATAAGTTTCCTCACACAGTTGTCTCTTCCCAATTGTTTTATAAAAATCTACCCCTCGTGTGAAATCCTCGAGCATGTCCATGACCGCGGACTCAGCTATTCGAATAGATTGATTAACACTCTGCAGAGGTTGTACACTTTACCTACAATATGCAATCAACTTGATCAGAGCTGATCACAACAAAATCTTTCTAAAACTTCATCTCAACAATTGACACTCCCGTTGTGCTTACTACCGGCACCAACCCCCACATAGGAGATTTGCCCGTCGCACACTGTTAAACCTAAAGACGGTGAACCGCTCATAAATGTGAACCACCACATAGGCAAAAAAAACCCTCCACCCTGGCACATAGCTTAAACTATCTGCCTGAGTAATCAATATCAAGACTCCATAGCTTACTAGGTTAGGCTTGTCCCATCAAACATGTGGTTGTACGATAAGACCTAGTTCAATGGCGCACAAGGTTAAGTCCATAATTGACCAAGGCGAGACTGCCAAATTCTAACTATCGACCATCATTCACATTTTCCAACCACAGGTCCATCATTCACATTTCCCAATTACACCACCATCATATCATCAATTCTTTCCACTCGTCTCAGTCTAAATCTTTTTCCCACCTTGTTGGTTAAGTGCAACACATGTCATCAACGAGTAATAGCATAGTACACACAGTTTTACATAAGTTCCATCAACTAATAATTAACCAAGCTAGGATGACAAAATATCAGGGTAATACAATAGGCAAGGTGGATATAATCAAATGGGTGTATAAGTAATCCCAAAACATTCAAATAAATACTAAAAGTAAAATGCAGTAATTTGAATCAAGGTAATTTTGGAAAACTGGGTTCAATATGGTCAAAGGTACAACTTGCCTTGTTATACCAATGGTGTTCTTATTTTATCTTCAATCTACTACTTCTTTGACCTTTAGCTCATTCGGACGATTCCGAGTCTTTAACATCTAATGAGAAAGAAAGTGCAAAAACAAACAAAATTCAAAAAGACAAATCAAATAAACTCCAAATTGAACTTTAATGGTACTGGAAGGTAGGTATTGAATTTAGAAAATTGAATGGGTTCAATCGGAGTTCGTATGACTGTATGAGTGGAAACGAGCTCTCAGAAGTTTGGTCGGAAAGAAAAATGCTGAAAAAGGAAAAGGAAGAGAGAACATGTGAGACTGACAAGTGGGGTCCACTGATATTTATGGATTTCCAACAATTAAATTAATTCCCAAAAAGGATAAAGAGAATGACGGGTGGGGCCACCGGTCTATGGACCAGGTCCACTGAGGGATCTACGAGCTCACAATGGATTGGGTCTACGGCACAGTGCCTGACAACATGGGGTCTATGTGTCATAGACTTGGCTTACGGTGAACCGGATCTTTATGAGTTTGGATCTGGGTTAGGTTAGATGGATGCCACGTGGGCGATGATGGTGCGGTCACGTCATAGAGAGGAGATGAGGTGGCAGGTGACATGGTGCGAGTTGGCGGCTCATAGAGCAAGGACATGTCACGGCAGCATGGTGATGCTCGGGTCCCTAGGGCTTGTTGGAGCTAGGGTTCGCAGCGGCGTCAAAGAAGTGAAAAAACGGAATTGGCACGCAATGGCGAAGAAGATGACACGAGTGCAATGACGGAAGATGGCGACAATCGTCGGCGGCGAGCAAAGAAGCGGCGGCTCACACTCGGCCGTCGACAGCGAGGTGGTTCCGGTGACATTCTCGGAAAAAGGAGGGGAGCACAAGTGTAACATCCTAAAGTTCTATTACCAAAAATTAAAATTAATAAAGTTATTATATTATTGGATTTTTTGAGTTTTAAAAGAGTTTTCTTGCTTTTCTTGAATTTTTTGTATTTTAAAAGTCAAAAATAAATTTATTGAGTTTTTTGGGATTTTCTTGAATTTTAAAGTCCAAAATAAAATTTTAATTAATTTCTTGAATTATCTAGATTTTAAAAAGGCTTTTCCTATTTTCCAAAAATTTAAAATAATTTATGTGCAACATTAAAAGACAAATTTAAGTTGGAAACAATTTTATTAAATTCAAAATAATTTATGGAATTTCTATGAATTTTTCAAGAAGTTTTGAAGTCTATTTGATATTTTCTAAAAGCCCTTTTGTTTTGTTGCATTTTCTGTAATTTAGAAAATCAATTTAAATCCTGTTTTGTCTTTTGGGATCGAAACCCATTTTCTCGTTCTGGTTCCCTCTCTCCTAGGCCAGCCCAATTTTCCTCGCTGGCCTAGCCCACCTTGCTACCCTCTCTCTCACCGCCAACCGGGCCTCACCGATCAGCCTCCCTCTCTCTTCCCCTCTCACTGCCAATACGAGCCCTCCCGTTAGCCTTTCTTCCTCCTTCCCCTTTCTTCCTCACTGTGCCCGTCCGCCATGACCGGATTGGAGCTCTTTTGTCCCAACCATTTTTCTTCCCCCTTATCTTGTGCCCTCGTTCACATCTTATCCCCCTTATCCCGCCGCACCCGTTTTTTCCCTTATCCCCCTTCTTTCGCGCCCGCTCTCACTGGAATCCGCAACAGCCGCCGTAATCTTCGCCACATCGATCTCCTCCCCTAGTGCACCTCTGCCCCTACATAAGGGAGCACCTTGCGCCCCTCTCCTCCCTCATTCCATCCCTGTTGGATCTGGGAGTAACACCCCCAAATCCTCTATATATTCTACACTAGTCCCTAGAACAGTAGCTAGTGTACATAGTAAACAAATATGGTAACATCCATAATTCGTACAATTTTATTAATAAATATTAGAGTTTATTACAAGAAAGGCTTACGAGCCAACAATAAAGAACACAACGGAAGACAAAGAAGAAGTAGTAGAGCCCAGCAAATCAGTCATAGGCAATCGACTGGGATAGCGGCCTAGTCGTCGAGATCCACATCGGTGGTGAAGTCCTTCTCCTCTGAATAATATTTTATTAAGTAAGGGTGAGCACAAAAATGTACTCCGCAAGTTACACCCAATAACAGAATTATAATGCATGTAGAGGTATATCAAAGGAAGGCTTGTGTGGTTGAATTTGCATAAAGCAATGTTTTCTGTTTAAATAACTATCCTAAGTTCCAAAGCAGTTATTCTATATTAAAAAACTAGTTTTTTTATTTTAAATTGTCAAGTTTTATAGTAAGATAACCTCCATACAATTCTGGTGAAGGATGCCCTCATATCATATGGCTACCCGCTCAATTTACCAATTAGATAAACTATCCAGGATCATTTGATAAAAGCTTTTGAAATCAAACCAAAGTTTAACTTTGAGAGACTTTGCTCAGCATGTCCATGACCGTGGACACGACTATTCGAATAGTTTTTCACTCCGCAGCGGTTGTACAACTTTACCCACAAGAGATAATTGACTTATAATGTCCATTTCACACACTTCCGTAGGTGTGCGACTAAGTGACTATTACAAGATCTTCACAATGCGCCATCCCAAAGTAGTCATGCCTACTAAGTTTTCACTTCCTTTGGATTGAACCATCCACGGGAAGCCCCCTCTTACGTCAGGTGGGAATATTGTCTAACTGACACCTGCACATCAACATGGCACAACTAATAGTGGAACATTGCAAATTACTTAGCCCGGTATGTCCTAGTCTAGACTTGTGGTAGTACGGTGGAGCTTAGCAATATGTGGCTCGATGACCGGTTCTTAACTGACTTGGGTGACTTTCATCAAAACCCCGGTCCGAATCCTGTGCATCAACTTGTACCATCCAAACTTCTATTTCACCCAAGTCTAAACCAACTTTTATTTATTTTCCAAGTTGAATCATTTGCTAAAAATTTCTACGATAAAAACAATACCACAGCCTCATTTTAAATCATAATTGAACATTCGGCTAAACTCCCCGAATTCAATATTTTTTATCTAAGCTTTGTCTAAGCACATTTTTCCACAAAAACATCTTGTCAATACTATTGTATTAATTAGAGTTTTATCTAGGGCGACAAGGTGTGAGGGATTCGATGTCCAAGAATTATCAACTCCAAGATCAGTAAGTCAACCATTAATATTAGAATCATACTATCCAAATCAATCTATTATGTCTATTGATCCACAACATTATGGTATACACTAGTCCAGCAACAATTGTAGGTCAATCAAACACTACTATTCAATTAACTCTACCAATTTCATCAATTCTCTATAATTCAACCAATGCACATGTATTCCACTCATAACTTATTATAATTATCCAACTTCATTTTTTATTCATCACCTACACCTGATCAAATTGTCAATACTAGTTTTCCAACAATCACTTGTAATATATTTATTTCCACTAAGATTTCCATTACATCCAATTATTAAATCACATCCCATAAATCTAATATAACCAAATTATCCAATTAATTCCACAAAGTTTACCCATACTTCATGATTCAACCAATCCATCAAAATTAACATCATGAATTGTTATAAAAATCCAACCTTTCCGTATTTTAGACACCACCTTTGCTGGATCAATTTCTCAATACTAATTCTCTTACAATTACTAACAATCCATTTAATTCAACTGAGATTTGTCTAAATCCAAAATTTTCTTTTGATTGTAGATCAATACTAATTCTCCAACAATAATATATTCCTATAATCCAATATCCAACAATAATGTCTTCCTATAATTTTTCACGATCAATAGGTTTCCACACATATACCTTTGTTTTCTTCAATTCATGAAAGTATTATCCAATCTTTTTAATTTCTAACCCCAAAATATACCACACTTGGAATAATTCTCCATACTACCTATCTTGACAATAACCGGCTATACAAGTGTTTGGGATTTAGCTACGATTTAAATATAGGAGTTTAAATTACTTTGAATAAAAGTAAGCATGCAATAATAATTTAAAACATAATTTAAATAATTTAAAATACTAGGATCAAATATGATCGAAGGATGTAACTTTCCTTGCTCAATCAATTGTTTTTCTCAAACGACGTCAAAATTTGACTCTCCAAAGTCGTCGAAATCTATATGCGAAAACAAGACAAATTCAGGAAAAAATTAAAATAAAATTAAAATAAACTCCAAATTAAATAATTTCTGTATATATAGCTAGATCTTGATTTTATATGAATTTAGAAATTTGAATCGTTGAAATCAGAGTTCGAATGAAGGAGAACGGGCTCTCGAAAGTTTGAATTTCACATGAAATGATGAAATTGGAATTTCAGAATTTGTGGAATCGTTTTTCTAAAGGAAAAAAAGCAATTATTGCTTCATGATGACGTCAGCAAGGGAATTATAGAATTTTAGCCGAAATATTTTTCAGAAGGAAAAAGGTTTATGCCTCTGACATGTGGGCCCCATGTGAGTGGATCAGGTCTACAAGTGTGTGCCGGTCCATGGTGGACTGGGCTCGCGAAATAGTGTGGCTTGCCACGCAAGCGCACACGTGGGCAATGATGGGGCATCCACATGGGCTTTAGGCGCTGAGGTGGCAGTTAGGTGGCGATGATGTGGCATGATGTGGCGGTGCCATGTTAGCAAAAGTCGGTGGCGACTCGGGCGGCGGTGGTCTGGCTAAACGACGGCGAAGCAATGGGTGGCGAGGACACCATCAGAGATCGAGAGGAGGCAATAGGGAGCATGATGCTCACCTCGGTGGTAGCTAGACATGCTCCGATGGCCGACGACGAGGGCAGCGACGGTGGTGTGATTCCGATGATGCTCCAGTGAGGGCAAAGCGAGCACGAGGTAGAATGTGGCACGATGAAGCCGATGGTGGTGACGAGGGCGGCAGAGCTCCATTGTAGGCAGCGCAAATGGCGGTAGAGCAGTGTTCGGTCGACGACGAAGAAGCTAAGATTCCGGCGGGAGGAATGGAGGAGAGGAGGGGAAAATTTGGGGAATGAGATGAGGGAGAGGAGAGGCACCTCGTGCTTCAATTTATAGGGGCGGAGGTGGGGTGAGGAAGGAGATCACTCAGCAGGCATGGTGTGTTTCGGCGAAAAGGGTGCGCAAAAATAGGGGAAAGGCCGAGAATGGGGGAGGCGGGATGCGGGATATGGGGAATTAAATGCACGCGATTTCGAGAGAGAAAGGGGAGGAAAAAGTGGCAGCATTTAAGGAGCTCGGAGGCACTAATGGCGGTGGCGTGCCTGGTGCAGGGAGGAAGAAGGAAAGAAGGAGGAAGGTGCAGCTGACGGGTGGGTCCGCAGGGAAGAGAGAGAGAGGAGGGGCGGGAGAGACTGGGCTAGGTGGGCCGCATTGGGCCGAGGGGGGAAGGGGAAATGGGCTGAGAAAAAGAGGTTCGGCCCGAAAAAGGAAAAGATAATTTTAGATTGATTTCCGATTTTAAGAAATAACAACAAATCAAATATGCTTTTAGAAAATAGCAAATAGAGTTAAAAAAATTGTAGGAAAAGTCACAGAAATTCCTTGAAGTATTTTGAACTTAATAAAAATTATTTCTAACTTAAAGTTGGCTTTTATTTTTTGCACATAAATTATTTTTAATTGTGGAAAATAGGAAAAGCCTTTTAAAAATCCGAAAAAAATTCAAGAAATTAGTTAAAATTTCCTTTTTAACTATAAATCCAATAAAAACCCAGAAAACTCAATAAATTTTATTTTTTATTTTCTAAAATTCTAGAAATTCAAGAAAAACATGAAGACTCTTTTAAAACTCATAAAATCCAATAAAATAGTAACTTTATTAATTTGAATTTTGGTAACTAAACTTTGGGATGTTACAATTCCCGAAGATCTCATCTCCCCCCTCTCGCTTCCACCTCACTGCAATGGAAGATTTTCTCGTCGTCGGCCAAACGTCTTTCGTCGCCGATTTCTCTGTCATCATCTTCACCTCTGGCACTGCCTATCCACATTCTAACTGTAACACCCTAACTATTCGGAAGCCAAGATGTCACCTAAATCATCTAATATACAACCATAATGCGAAAGAATTTGAATAATATCATCTAATGACATAAAGAGATCACTATTTAATAGAACCATGGCATGAAAATAGTCTGAATTCAAGCAAGTATATCAAAGGGTGATCGAAGATCACAAGCAATACTTAATCAACCATAACATAGAGAGGGTTATCAACCACATCTAAATTTATTTATTATAGTTCATCAATTAATGAATGAAGGCTAGAACCAAGTCCTATTATTGAATTGAAATATGGTGAAGTGAACGAATAGTGCGTGTCTACTCCCTCCCAATAGAGCCATCACCAACGATCACCTAAAATAAACAAACAAAGCAAGAATGAGTCCGAGACTCAGCAAGTACAGTGAATAATTAAACATACAACAATTATGAACAAGGCAACATCTTTTAAGAATATGAACAAAACACCGAATGAATATATGAATGAATGAAATGAATCGATTGAATGAAAGGAATGGACTGCACACGTGCTTATACCGGTATAGCTAGTGACACACCTGTCGGTGTTCACCTAAGCCCGCATTTAACAAAATGTGAGGATCCAAATCCCATATGAAGAACGTTTCATACGGGTGTCCAAATCTACCCACATTGGAATGGTGGGTCTTACGTGCCCATACTGGAATTGATGGGTCTTATAATCCACTCCCGTGGAAGGAACATGAAAATGGATGCATGTATTGAAATATGAATTATGAAAGACATCATGTCTACACATGGAATTAACACATAAGAAAGGAACATAAACTTAGAATATTCTCATGGATCACAGAAAAGCACAATACGAACATCAAGCATCCAGCATTCACTAATCATAAGAACATCAAAGTACTTGCTTTTCGCGTTGCGACGCGTTAGTAGGCAATGAAGATGCCTCTAAACCTGAAGCCTCTCCGCCTACACAAGTAAGTACTCGTAATAAGAACAACATGGTATAGGACACTACCAGTAACGTTCTATAACACCTTCCCAAACACCCAAGAAATCGCCATAATCCCTATTCTGAAAACATGCAACACAACCACAGAATCGAATCTGGACCGCAGAACGGAAATAACTATAACTTTTGACCTGGGACTCGGAACGAGGTGAGCCCAGGTCCTAACGAAACTTAATGAACATATCTACAACATTTTAGTTGGCGAGATAACCCAATTTGGCTAAAAACAAATGCTAACAGGCAGTTGAACTTAAAAGATAGATTCTGTCCAGACGAATCGGGCAGCAGTAAAGAACAAATCACAACTTTTGATATACAACTCCGATTAGGGAATTCTTTATCATTATGGAAAGGTTATGAAATTTTCTAAAACAATCTCATTGGGTGGAAACCCTGAATTTGACTCTAACATAAACATAACTTAAAATAGAAATTAACAGATCAATCTCGTCAGAATTCTGGGCAGCAAGATTGAAACTATTATAACGTTTGATCCGTATGTCAGAATTAGTTGTTATTGGCGGCCACGGAAAGATAAAAACATTATCTAACTATCTCTAGGAGATGAACATCTCGAATTCTATTTCTAAGAATCTGAAATCGACCACACAAGGTACTGGACAGAATTGAACGTCTACTGGCAGCAAAACGATCCAACCCAAATCATCGAATTCGCCTCAAATCAATAACAAACAGTTGGGAAAACACTTAGTTACCCTTGTAGACCCACGAGAAGATGATGATCAAGCCTCGAAGATGATCCTCTCCTCTTATTCTCCTCTCTTCCTTTTCTTTTCTCCTTGGCGGGCGGCTCCCGAATGGTTCTTCTCCCTCCCTCCTTCTTCTTCTTGGACAGCAGCAAGGGAGGGGGTGGCTACTGTAGCGGCGGCGTTACTGCAGCAGGTGGTGTGGCACTGTAGCTACAGTAGCCCCTAGGGTTTTGGCTGCCCCTAATGGGCCAAGGCTATGAGCCTTTGGCCCCAGATTTAATCATTCTTCAAGAGAAATTTTGAAATCCCTTTTTAATTCCTGATAAAACAGTTGAAATTCAAATATTGTTCTAAAGATTGAATGGAGTATTACATTCTACCCTCCTTAAATAGGATTCGACCCCGAATCCTCGCAACGATCTATGTGAAAGAAAACCACAACTGAAAATTAACAATAGAATACACGTAACCGCCGTGAACAAATTCGGATTTTGATTGCGGATGTGAGGCTTTAGCTCCCAATTGGCCTCTCCCTCAGACTGATGAGACGAAAGCACCTTGACATACTTCAAAGTTTTGTTCCTTAGAACTCATTCTGACTCTTCCAGAATTTGCACGCATCGGAACATACCAGACGTTGCGTACCTCGCGTATGGACCTGAGAAGTTCAAAGCGATACACCAACTTCCTAATTTCTGCAACTGTCGAAAACAAACCAATGTACCTGGCCAAACTCCCCTTTGGTACGAAAACACACAACATGCTCAAAATCAAACTCTTCATCTAACAAGGGTCACCTCCTTTAAACAAGAATGCACAACAGAACTGGTTCTGAAACCACTAATTCACGAAGAGAATCCAACTAGAAATATAGAGTTCTCATCGCATCCACACAATACTAACTCTCCACTAAAAGGGTAAAATCCCAAATTTGACGATTCATCACGAAAACAATCCCACTTTCTAAATAGGTAGTTTACGAATGAATACCACGAAAGCCAAAGGAGAAATCACTCGAATGCCCAAACCAAGTACTTCTGTTTGTTTGTCTGAATTGGGAAGAATAAAACATGCCAACAAAGTGCCAACTCAAAGTGCGGAAGACACCAGTCAACAACACAAAACTCAAACAAGAATTAAGAAAACGCTTCACTACTCGAGGAAACATCTTTTTTCTCAGCTTCTCTTTTAGGAATAAAACTTCTCTCGAACATTGGAATTCGAATTCATCGCATACCACACGAGCCTAAACCTCTTAATTATACATCCTCAAATTATGCTCAAACTGAAATACATCATCCCCACCATTGTGGAGAGGCTCTATTGATTCCACCAAACCCTCTAGACAACTCCTTCTACTGGTGAAATTAATTTGATAGAAGGCACCCGAAGCACCACAAAAATGGATCCCACACAATCACATCACCTCCAACTTTCAAGAACAACAACTCAAAATCCTCAGTACACACGCTCATGTACTACATCAGAAGGGTTCTAACAATGATCATTCCACTGATCAAGAAATGTTATGTTCTATTTTCTCTTCACACAATCATTGGGCTACCCAAGGTCTAGCATAAAAGTGCAAAGCCCACATGTAACCTCCAAGACCTCTACAACGAACTTATCTTATAAGAAATAGAGAAATCATCAGATTAAACCCCTAACATCCCCACAATTCCAACATACTCACTCATTGACATCATCAAGAATCACCTACACATTATTGCAATACTTTCCAAATGCGTTACTCAATAAAATTGATCAAGGTTTCCATACCTTCGATAATCCCCAACCTTTCAACATGAACTGAAGTTCTGGAATTTCGCTATACTATAGTTTCTACTCAGTCTTAACACTGTTCAGATTTACTTCGAAGCCCAACATTCCATTTGAATCAACTTTCCTCCAAGAGGTACAGGTCAAAACCAATTCATCTTCTTCTACCCCTCCAATAGCTTGGTAGCAAAATACCACCACTACCATTACTTAACCACCACCAAACAGTTGCCAAATTACACTTTGTAAAACTTTGCAACATAAAACTATTGATCATTTCTCAAAGGAAAAGGCGAACAAGGACAAGTTTCCTCTCACAGGAAAACGTTGCTCCTCATAGCGACCACGAAACCAAAAGAAATAGTCTGATAACGAAGATCTTGGAAAACGGAAGTTGAGTTCACAGTTGAGGGCACACATCCCTCAAAAAGGAATTAACAAGTAACAACCAATAAGAAAATGACATTACGATTGAAACTCGACATCTCTTGAGCGGAAAGAGCAGAAAGTTTAGGCATGATTCAAATAACCTCAAGTTACAAAACTTGACTCGAATTTTCAAATACTTCTACTGCACTCTTTCCTTTAACACTGAAATTAATACTTTGACTAGCAACACTTTGCCACAACGAACAAGATAAGGTCTTTAGTCCAAACCACAAGAACTAATTAAGATCCAATACAATTCTTCAACACGTCATAATTGCTCGGAACAGTTCAACTACAGATGAGACATGAGATCCAAATGATCTCAACCACCAAACTCGAAACATTTTCATTTACGGGATTTCATGAAAAGTAAGCAGATTATTCTCCTCTTAAAGGAACCAACATAATTTTCTTTGATTGCAACCTCAAGTTGCCAACTCAGACCAAAGAGGCTTTAAGATTAAATCACACGAATCTCTTAAGAAGCAACATGACAAACCAATGCCTCAATTTATTTAAAATAATTTCAGCTACCAGATGATTCGTGAGCTCCAAAATATCACGAAAGCTAAACTTGAAATATCCTCATTTGAACGATATCACCAAAGGCGATCAAATTACTACAAGTATTAACATCAACCTCACCACAACAATTAGAAAACACTTCAAAAGACCTACGTGGAAAGAATGGGTTGATTCTTTCTCAAAAGAAGAGGCAAATGGAAACGATTTCCACCAACTAGAAAATCATTTACCACTCGCAATGAACACAGGACCAAGGGGAAAAACCAATTAAGCAATGAACTCATAGAACATAAGTAGAGTCCACAGTAGAAAGCATATGCATCACAAGAAGAGAATATCAATCCCTAACAGATAAGAACAAACGGACATTCAAGATCAAATCGCGTGAACCACTTAAGAACCAATAGAATTTTGCGACCCGTCGCTTTACTCGACGACTTCCATTTACCACATAAATCTTGAACACCAAAAGATCATGAAAGCAAAACTTGAAACACTCTCATTTAAGCAATATCACCATAGGTGATCAAATTACTACGAGGCTTAACATCAATCTCACATTCTGGCGATTTAATAATGACAACAACATACACTGGTACCAAGAATCATCAAACTTTATTACTCCATCCTAAAACTTCCCAAAGGAAACACAAACCACAAAGTTGAAGCAAAGTTATTATATCAAGATTATGCTAGGCAATAACAATATCACAAGGCACGCTATCAAAGACCACTTACGAAATTCATCTATTCAACTGTTGGTGTTGCTCAACACCATCCTCAGCGCTCATTAACAATTGGTGATTGTACTAATCATGTGTGTACATACGGTACTAATTCCATTTGCAATCACTTAACCATCTATAAACATAGATTCAACATTTCACCTTTGTTCAGAAATCAGTTCAAAACATGATTAACGATTCACTAACATAATTTTCTATAAATAAGGTTTCGCTAATCGATACACCAGCATCCATCTGGTTCTTTATACAGGTTTCAACAATTTTAGCATATCAGAAAATAGGTAAATCTAGCACCTATGTAAGATCCATAGGTTCTGAACGGATATGGACAGTCTTTTATTTAACATACACCATGTATCAAATACAAGGACATCTCAAATTAATCAATTTCACTTTCATAGATGGTGGTTAAGAATAATTGATTTGCACCATGATAACAACCCAACTTGGTAACTCACAACATAACAATTTATTTGTTTAGTTATAACTTCTCATTTTAAGCATGCTAAGGCATCACAAAAGGATCCTAACACCTTCATTCAGCAAAAGAGAGACTTTAAACCTCAACGCTCGAAGTAATCCAAAAGAAATACATAAAGCCAAAGCTTTCACATGTTAACGAACTGGTAACAGAAAACTTTCATTATCCAAACTATCAAACGAATAAATGAGTCATCCTTTTCCAAGGAGAAAGAAGGAACAACCATGGAAACATCAATCTTGTCAATTGACAACGATCACAAGTAGTAAAAGCAACTCAATAGTCAAAAAGCAATAATTGTTTTAGAGAACCATTAGAGATCTATTGAAAACCATCAACTATCATGAATCACGAACCCAGGAGAAATTCATCAACCACCACAGGGCAAGAATTGCCAAATTCAGAAATCAAGGAAGAGAACAACTTTCTAAACCAACTCACGCTTAACACCTGAAACTATGGTACTCGGGGTAACTACTTCCCTAACCACAAACCGCGAATGGTGGTGTAACCTGGTGAATACCAGAGTAACACCCACGAACTCCACTTCCTATCATCCGTTATTGACACACACAATCAATATAATCAATTATGAATATATAGGATCATCTCATGACAATCATAGAATAAATTCATAGATATAAGCTATCACATCATATCATAAATTAACAACAAGAAAGATAGTACAGAAGCAATTCAACAATTGCTCAACGAATGAAACATAACAATAGAAATGCGGAAACAATGAATTACCCAACCCCACCTACTGTGCACAGTGTGTCATTTTAATATATTTCTATTAACCATGGACCTAAAGCCCGCTCTGATACAAACTGTAACACCCTGGCTATTCGGAAGCCAAGATGTCACCTAAATCATCTAACATACAACCATAATGCGGAAGAATTTGAATAATATCATTTAATGACATAAAGAGATCACTATTTAATAGAACCATAGAATGAAAATAGTCTGAATTCAAGCAAGTATATCAAAGGGTGATCGAAGATCACAAGCAATACTTAATCAACCATAACATAGAGAGGGTTATCAACCACATCTAAATTTATTTATTACAGTTCATCAATTAATGAATGAAGGCTAGAACCAAGTCCTATTATTGAATTGAAATATGGTGAAGTGAACGAATAGTGCATGTCTACTCCCTCCCAATAGAGCCATCACCAACGATCACCTAAAATAAACAAACAAAGCAAGAATGAGTCCGAGACTCAGCAAGTACAATGAATAATTGAACATACAACAATTATGAACAATGCAACATCTTTTAAGAATATGAACATAACACCGAATGAATATATGAATGAATGAAATGAATGGATTGAACGAAATGAATGGACTGCACACGTGCTTATACCGGTATAGCTAGTGACACACCCGTTGGTGTTCACCTAAGCCCGCATTTAACAAAATGCGGGGATCTAAATCCCGTATGAAGAACGTTTCATACGGGTGTCCAAATCTGCCCACATTGGAATGGTGGGTCTTACGTGCCCATACTGGAATTGATGGGTTTTATAATCCACTCCCGTGGAAGGAACATGAAAATGGATGCATGTATTGAAATATGAATTATGAAAGACATCATGTCTACACATGGAATTAACACATAAGAAAGGAACATAAACTTAGAATATTCTCATGGATCACAGAAAAGCACAATACGAACATCAAGCATCCAGCATTCACTAATCATAAGAACATCAAAGTACTTGCCTTTCGCATTGCGACGCATTAGTAGGCAATGAAGATGCCTCTAAACCCGAAGCCTCTCCGCTTACATAAGTAAGTACTCGAAATAAGAACAACATGGTATAGGACACTGCCAGTAATGTTCTACAACACCTTCCCAAACACCCAAGAAATCGCCATAATCCCTATTCTGAAAACATGCAACACAACCATAGAATCGAATCTGGACCGCAGAACGGAAATAACTATAACTTTTGACCTGGGACTCGGAACAAGGTGAGCCCAGTTCCTAACGAAACTTAACGAACATATCTACAACATTCTAGTTGGCGAGATAATCCAATTCGGCCAAAAACAAATGCTAACAGGCAGTTGAACTTAAAAGACAGATTCTGTCCAGACGAATCGGATAGCAGTAAAGAACAGATCACAACTTTTGATCTACAACTCCGATTAGGGCGTTCTTTATCATTCTAGAAATTTTATGAAATTTTCTAAAACAATCTAGTTGGGTGGAAACCCTGAATGTGCCTCTAACATAAACATAACTTAAAAGACAAATTAATAGATCAATCTCGTCAGAATTCTGGGCAGCAAGATTGAAACTATTATAACTTTTGATCCGTATGTCGGAATTAGGTGTTCTTCGCAGCCACAGAAATATAAAAACATTATCTAACTATCTCTAGGAGATGGACATCTCGAATTCTGTCTCTAAGAGTCCAAAATCAATCACGCAATGTACTGGACAGAATTGAACGTCTACTAGCAGCAAAACGATCCAACCCAAATCATCGAATTCGCCTCTAATCAACAACAAACAGTGGGGAAAACACTTAGTTAGCCTTGTAGACCCGCGAGAAGATGATGATCAAGCCTCGAAGATGATCCTCTCCTCTTCTTCTCCTCTCTTCCTCTTCTTTTCTCCTTGGCCGGCGGCACCCGAAGGGTTCTTCTCCCTCCCTCCTTCTTCTTGGACAGCAGCAAGGGAGGGGTGGCTACTGTAGCAGCGGCGTTACTGTAGCATGCGGTGTGGCACTGCAGCTACAGTAGCCCTAGGGTTTTGGCTGTCCCTAATGGGCCAGGGCTATAGGCCTTTGGCCCAAGATTAATCATCCTTAAAGAGAAATTTTGAAATCCCTTTTTAATTCCTGATAAAACAGTTGAAATTCAAATATTGTTCTAAAGATTGAACAGGGTATTACACTAACTCTTGCTCCCTCTCTCCTCATCGGAGCGCCGCGCCACGACAAGCCCAATGTGCGCCACCTCCTTTTCCCTCGCCGATGGCCGTCCGTCCGCGTCCCATCGTCGTAGAGGGGAGCACCACCTTCCTCGTGTTCCCCTCTTTCGTTTGGTACCATAGCCGCCGGCCAACTCGCCACCGTTCACCGACAACGCTTTGTTCCCATGCGCCGCCCGCCACATCGTGCCACGCATCACACCACATCACCGCCATCTCACCACCATCGCCTTCATGGCTGCCTCGTCATCGCCCACATGGCTTTTTCATTTTTTCTTTAGGAAATCCATTCGAGCGAAAATCGTTATCCCTTCGCTGACGTCATCATGATGCAGTAACTTGTTTTCCTTTAGAAAATAATTCCATAAATTCTGAAAATCAAATTCTATCATTTCATGTGAATTTCAATCTTCTGAGAGCGCCCGTTCTCCTTCATTCGAGCTCCGCTTGAAGTGATTCAAATTTATAAATTCATTTAAAAATCAAGATCTAGCTATCCATACCAAAATTATTTAATTTGGAGTTTATTCGAATTTTGTTTGATTTTTTTTAATTTGGCTTGTTTTTGCATATAGATTTCGACAACTTCGGAGAGCCGGATTTTGACGCCGTTTGAGAACAACAATTAATTGAGCAATTCAAGTTACATCCTTTGATCATATTTGATACTATTATTTCAAATTATTTAAATTCTATTTTAAATTATTACTGCATGCTTATTTATATTCAATTTAATTTAAATTCCTGTTTTAACCTTGAGTTAAACCTACCTTGACACCTTAGATAAATCTAGTTAGTACACTAGTATGAAGTAGAACATTTTGAGAAAAATTAAGCTTAGCCTTTCTTCGACCCGACTTGGTAAATTATTTGACCAGGTTCGTCTCATTCCAGACATGTAGTTGTACTGAAAATAATGCTTTGGTCAATAGCATCAACGTTTGGTCCTTAATTACCTAGGCGAGACCAACACAAACCGAGTTCTCGTGCAACTGCACCAGTCTCTACATACCACTCGCCCAAGTCCAAACCATTTCATTTTCACATTTTTATCCAAAATAGCAGAGGTGGACCCTCTGTCCAAATTTTGTAAAAACGCTTTCTCATAGTGTCCACAACATTATTTTACCGAATTCCACCATTTGAATTGTTATTGACATAAGCATGACTAAGCATAAGATTCATATACCATTCTAAAATTCCACAAATATGATTACCAATAGTGGATAATATTCCTAGGGTGACAACAGTAAGGGTACCAATTTTTCAAGGTAGGATGAATGAAACAATTGGCGATAACTAAATACTAAACAATGACATAGCAATTTACTCAAATTAGGAATGCATAATAGTTTAAGCAAATAATATATATAACATTTAAATATGGGATCAACATTGTCAAAGAAGGGGGCTTGACTTGCTCGTTGAACACTAGTTCTTGCTCTGGATCAACTTCGTGCGATTCCGACATGTTAGTATGTAATTGATAAAAACCATGAGAAACAAATAAATACCAAATAAATTTAAACAGAGATCAAATTCACATATTTTTTCATATTACGAAAGCTCATGATTTTATAGAATTTATAAATAAATTTCACTTAATTTGGAGTTCAAATGCAAAAATTATTAGCATTTGAATTTGGTTCAGTTGGAAAATCCAGAAAATGAAAAGGGAAAACACTATGCATGGTTTTTTATTTTAATTTACATTTTTATTTCTAATGGAAAATATGGATTTATTGCTTCATCCGACTGACAATTAGGGCCAAGTCCACAATGCACTAGGGTCCACAAAGGCGTGAACGGCGCCTGTGGGGCCCACATGGCAGTGACTCAGGCTTTAATACTGGTTTAAATTAGAATTTTAATTAACTTAAAGAACTGGGCCCACAGTCAACGACTCATTAGCACTAACTGACTTTAATTAATTTAATCTAATTACTAATGCGTCATTAGCGCTAATCTTTGGGGGGGGGGCACTTGTCGATGAGATAGAATAGAGAGAGGGGATTGGCTTGCTGGTCGAGAGCTCATGAACAAAGAAAGGGGTGTGAACAAGCTCGGGGATGGATAGGGGAGACCACGACGATCACTCAGGTAGTTGCAGTGATTGAAGAGGTGGACAGAGACGACGGCGCGGCGGAGGGAGGTGGCGAAGTCTCTCGGATTTGCGATTGCGTCGGCACGGGAAAGCAAAAGAGGCTACAATGGGTGCTGGGAAGGCTTCAGGAGTGCAACGCGATGCTACATGTGTCGGCTTGGGAACCAAAGGTCGTCGGAGTTGCGCTAGTGACAAGCGGAGGGGGCGGCGCTAGCTATGGCTATGACGATGACTAAGAAGGAGTACACAGGACACTACGGCGAGTAGTGCAAAAGCTTTAGGAGCTCACCACAAACGCAGAGGTGTGGTTGATGACGACGAAGAAGCTTGGTGGTGGCCAGATGACAGTGAACAGCGCAGTAATGACGGCTTCAACGATGGCGGTTTTCCACAGCTCGAGTCAACTGACATGGAGATCACAACAAGGTTCAGATAGGTGAGGCGATGCTAAAGGAGCAGAAGATGAGCGAAGAAGCTCACCAAAGGCGGAAGAAAACGGCGGTGACAATGGTGGTCGGAGATGATGAAGACGATGTGCATCTAGCGATACACTTCACCAAAGGTGAAATCGATCGAGGTATTCAATCCCCGGGAGGAAATGGTTCAATGTGATGCGAGAGGCGAGGCAAGAGCTCACTGGGGACGAAAGCTTTTCTCTACAGAGCACGGCGGAGCATGCACCGGAGCTGAGAACGATGAGGGTGTTCCAAGATATCTAGAGGGAGAGAGATACTACGGACGGGCAAAATAGAGACTGCGAGAAGCTAGCAGGACGTAGAAATTTTTACTGTTTTGGCCCTGTAGCAAATTTTTTTTTCAAAAGTAGCCTCCGTTCGCCATAATTTACAAGTTTGGCCCCAAAACAGTGCACGTACCACGTCCACCGGGCGGGGGACTGCCTCGGCCCGGCGCAGTAGGACTCGCCGCCCCGGCCTTGAAGAGGACTCGCCTCGCCCGGCGCAGTCAGTCACTGCCTGGCGGTGGGCGGCAGTGCCCCAAGATTTCTTCATTTTTTCTCGTCGTCCGTTAAAATATTATTTCATTATATTTTGTAAAAAACAAAATTCCATTATATTTGATTGAAAATGAATATCGGACCGAGATTTATAAAAAATTTCATTAAGAAATAAGGGCAAGGAGTAGGGTTTTTTTTATCCGAAATCGTGGTTTCGTCATAGTTTGAGCGCATATATATAAAAAAGGTATCAGACTATTGGAGTGTTCCACGATGAAATCGTCTGAAGTATACATGTATATAGACAGACGGTCGATGAGGTACTTTATGAAGCTTATACGTAATGTGATTGGAGGGTTGGGAACGGTCGTTGTGATGATGAAGATGTCCGAATACGAGTGTCTCCTCGATGAAGACATACTTGCAATATATGCTTAGCGGAGACACGGAACAAGAACTACATTAGAGTATGCGATGTAAGCACGCTTCACGTAGTGACATGGCATGATGGTCCGCTAATTGCTTTAGTCATCCTCGCTACTACTACGATACATCATGACACAAGCATCCGGACCATATAAGTACACATGCCTTTAGGGATAGTAAAATACATGGGGTAGGACGGAGACTACTACGTAATGATCGACCTACTACGTGGACCGGGCCATTTTCCTTCCTTGCTAGCTCGGCATTGAACTCCTCGCCGCCTTCCCTTCCCTTCCCTTGTCGCGGAGTGTCCACGCCGGCCGGTATGTTGAAGTCGTCCATGTCTCGCGATTTCACGATGTAAGTTCATCGATAGTGGAAATCGGAAGAATGATGTAAATTCTTCATAACTCACGCCGTCAATACGGATTACGCCGGACGACGGATACATCGGTCTTGGGCGGCTCACCAAGCATGAGCCTTTCCTTGCCCTTGTCGCGGATCGCCCACGCCGGCCGGTATGTCAAGTCGCCCATGTCCTGCGATTCCATGATGTTAGTCGCCTATAGTGAAAATCGTAAGAATGATGTAAATTCTTCAGAACTCACGTCGTGGATACGGAGTACGCCGGCGATCGGAACGCTGTGGGCGGCGGCTCACCAAGATGAGCCTTTCCTTGCCCTTGTCGCGGATCGCCCACGTGGGCGGTATGTCAAGTCGCCCATGTCCCGTGATTGTATGATGTAAGTGAAAACCGTAAAAGGATGTAAATTCTTCATAACTCACGCCGCTCTACATGGATTACGCCGGCGACTCTCGGGCTCCTTCTGCGCGTCCTCAACAGGTCCGTGACGTAAGGTTTCCACCGCGACGAAGTTCTCGCCCGCACCGGTAGTTCAAAGATATACCCTGATGAATGCCCTGTCGTACATCTCCGCCGTCGATCCATTTGGAAGAAGTGGCAACGATCTCGCTGCCATTTCATGGGGATGAAGTTAAAACTTTACTAAGTCAACGCGACGAAAATCAATGCGCGCGAAAGAAATGCTTACGAGGTGGTGCCCGCGTGTAGTACGCCCGCCGCAGTGGTGGGTGTGGACCAATGATCTCTGCTGAAGTTCGAGATCCGCTTATGGACAAATACGTTCAGCGCCACATGAGAGGTGACCGAAGCATGTTTGTACCATAGGCGATGTGGCGCTTTGCACCGCAACAAGCCTCAATCGCCGCACAAGCCTTGCTCCCACGTATATGCCGCATGTGTCAGATTTCACCAATCTTCTAGCATGTACATGTCGGAGTACTACGACATACAACACCAGATGATACTTGAACGGGAGTTCAACTCCTCGGAGTGGAAAGCCACTACAGGACCTATGGCGGGAGCGAGGAAGTGGTCACCGAATGAAGCATCATGGCATCCGTGCCGTGGGAGGCATCAGTCAAGGCGCATCCGCAACGACATGGATGCGAGCCAACGTGGAGATCGGCCAACACCAATAAGGTGTAGGCTATGTAAGACTCGTGGGCACTCATTCAGGAACTGCCCGAGTAGACCTTCTTCCTCCGGCGCCACTTAGTATCTGTAAGCTATCCGGTGTATTTGAGTCATGTCAGTGTTGTAGTGATGTGAGTGTTGTAATGATTTGCGTTGCAACCTGTACCGCTTCGAGTTATTATTACCGCTTCGTTTGGGTTACGTCGTGCTTTGCAGAAAGTAGTCGCGTCCTGCTTTCCAGAGAGTTGTCACTTCCTGCTTTCCAGAGAGTGGTCACATCCAGCTTTCCAGATAGTGCTCACTTCCTGCTTTCCACACTGCGTCACGTCCTCCTTTCCGCAGAGTGGCCCGTTCGTGCTCCCAACGCTATATATGGATGCTTTGGCTGCCATTGACCTCACTCTTCTCTTCCTCTTCTCCTTTCTGCGCTCTGTAAAACAAGATGTCTTCGGCCTCATCGAACATTCGAGTGAGCAGAGAATTACAATCACTACGAGAGCAGTTGCTTTGCCCTCGTTGCAGGGATCCGATTAATGTGTTTACCTCTCATACGCCAACGAATCCGTCCCGAGTTTTCATGAAGTGTTCAAATCTTTCGGTAACTTCTGCAAACTCAGCACGAATGAATTGTGTTGTACATATCGGGTTTTCTTACTTTCATTTGAAACTTCAATTCTTTTGTAGAACACAACATGTCGATTTTGGCAATGGGCTGACGAAGCTGCCCCAGTGCTCCAAGATATTGCAATGCAAATTGCTGCCTTGCAAGAAGACTCCCGTGGTGTTGCTGCAATTCGTGCAGTGCCTCGAGCGTCCGATGAACCAATGCAAGACTCCCATGGTGTTACTGCAATTCGTGCAATGCCTCGAGCGTTCGATCAACCCATGCAAAGTGAAGAGAAAAGGCTTCAAACACTACATGACAGGATGGAAAGAGTTGAGAAGCTGCTTCACAAGTTACTTAAGTTAGTTACTTTTGCGGTCTTTCTTCTTTTGTATCTTGTTCTTGCCAAGTAGAACGTCGGTGTGTAATGAGATTGTAATGTTCACTCGTTATCTATGCATCGCAGTCCTTGATGAATGAGAATAAAATTGTTCTACTGGCATAGATAACGAAGTACAAGAGTCCAATTACATTCCAATTAGCACACTCAGCTTGGATTACAAATCACTTAATGAAGCACAACTTACAACATACAATAGACTACTAATGCTACTACTGCTCACGCTGCTCCTCACTGCTGTCGGGCATAGTACCTAGACCGCCTTCATGCCGTGTTCCTCCCACAGTCTCTCGATTTAATCATTCTGTGGAAACGCGTCAACCTATCGGTGACCGTGGGTTCTGCCAGCAGTCATACCGAGGTTCCTCAACCGCCGTGTTTGGCGTATACGAAGGCAAGACCAGAGAATCGGGCGTTGAGAACAAGTCTGTGACCCAAGCATTAGGATCCGTAGTAGGATCCGTGGAGGGCACCAACTCGGCTCCAGGTTGCGGGATGGACTGGGTGAATTGCTCGTGGTGCGGGATGGACTGGGTGAATTGCTCGTGGTACGGTTCGCCTTTATGGTGAACGCCGCAGGTACATTGTGTACCCGACTCATACCATGGTGCCGACGCCCATTGGAAATTGTCCAACAAGTGGGGTCTCGAATTCATTGTGGAACTCGGGGTATATCGACGCACTCTCTCCTAGACCACCCCAAGATGCCCGACCCATCGGGATCCCATGGTCGGGCCTTCCACGGATCCTCCTCGTCGCCTCCGCCTCACCATAGAAATGTTGTGTGTGCGGGTAAGGGTGGATCTGGCGCGAACAACGGCCGTCCGACCGCGGCGTGCTCCCACGACCACACCAGAACAACGTGTGGCAACTTTGAGAGCACGGCTCCATTCCGTGCCGCAGCGCGAAGCGTCGCCTGAAAGTCATGATGCGTCGCGCCAAAGATCTGGTGAACCCCAAGCTGCATCAAGCAGCACGTCCTCATCGTCGGCGTCCACGATAGACTCCGCAAGGTGAATATAACTTCAGTACACCATGTCCCCTGCGTGCTAGGGAACATGATCCACCCGAATATAAACAACAAATATGCAATAAGGTGGCATCGAACCACCTCCTCCGTTGCGTCAATTGGGCAATGCATGAATTGTCGCAGCCAACCGTGTGGAATGCCCTTTGACCTCTCGGGGATAGGCTGGCCGAAACGATGATGGAGACGCGCCTTCCAGTCCGGCGACCTCGGAGGAACAAGCGCGCGGCCTCAAGCGGAAGGCGGTAATAAAGCTGACATCTTGCAGTGTCACCGTCATCTCCCCCCACCGGAAGTGGAACGTGTGGGTCTCCGGCCGCCAACGATCAACCAAGGCGGAAAGAAGAGAGGCATCAATTAAGAAGTTTTGCCCCGTGTTCAGCATGCGGGCGAACGCAATCAGCCCGCATTGACGAAGTCTCGGAACATACCGCTCGTCCAGCGGCCAGGTCTCCCTCGGTCCCCGTGTCACCAGACTTGGCGGCCCATCGCCATCGATCCAAGCGTGACAGCGATGCTTGCCATCCCATGCCGCTTCAAGTAGGGGTGGTATAGTACGTGTAGTACGTGCCATTGCTGCAAATAGACAAAAACTAACAGTTAGCAAAATCTAAGTACGTACTTAACGGTACAAAATGCAATAAGCAAAAAATTAAACACGAACTTACCTCACTAATCAAAACGCGCGCTGCGTTTCTGAGCTCGTCGGTCGGCCGCGCGCGTTTATATAGGGCTGGTTGTGAAGACAGTGAAAGACGCGACGCGATGTAAAGAAAAGCAAATAGGAAAAAACGTATACGTCAAAAATTCTTTCGGTGCAAAGGAACGGCGCGGCGACCGAGGACAAATTTAAAATTGCGCACGCGGGCGCGGCGAGTGAGGAGGGAAAAATCGCACGCGGGGGGAGGCACCTGCCGCGCCCGACGGGCGGCAGCACTGCTTGCCGACGGGCCGCACTCGCCACGTCACCGGGGTGACTCTTGCGGGCGGGCAAGCGAGTCCTCGCCAGCGCCGGCCGGGCAGTCCTCGCCGCCCGGTGGACGCGCATCGATGCGTAATCGCTTTTGGGGCCAAACTTGTAAATGATGGCGAACGGAGGCTACTTTTGAAAAAAAAATTTGCTATAGGGTCAAAACAGTAAAAATCTCCAGGACGCAGAAGGACGCAGCTCGGGCTTTAACGCCGAGACAAGGGTGCACTCATCGTGGCTTATTCACGGGTCAAGGGCATCATGGCGTCGCATCGTTGCTGGTGGGGATGAGATGGCTCGAGCACTCCTGCGTAGTGCTGGTGACGGCAAAGCGAGGGTACAGCCGCAGCGATGAAGGACGTGGCTTTGTCAGGGCCGGTTGTCGCATTGCGCTTGGCGTGAGCGCACGGTGGCGCGGCAAGTGGGAGGTGGAAGACGATGCATGGCAAGTTGGTACCAAGGCCACCGGTCAGCGGCAGCGGCGGAAGCAGCGAGGGAGAAAATGAATTGGCAGAAATACGCTTTCGGCTAAAGGAGACGGCAAGAAGGCGGCTTCGGCGAGGATGGCGCACAGGCTAGAAATGGGGAAACAGAATCAGGTTGGGCCTAGCGAAAGGAATTCGTCCCAGTAAGAATTTTTCGGATTTTAAAATCATGTCCAATTTGATTAATTCAAGACATCAAGTTTCAATTTTGGAAATTAGCAAAACTACTCCAAAAATTATGAACTTTTTGGGGAGGCTGCTTAGATTATTAGGAACTCAAATAAATTATTTCCATGTTCTGACCAAGCATTAATTATTATCAAAAATTCAAAAACAGCTACTGGAAATTAGAAAAACCTTTTAAATAAATACAGAATATTTTGAAAAACCTAAAAAATGCATAATTGATGATTTTGAAAATAATAACTCTAGTTTTGAAATTTTGCGATGTTACAACTACTATGTACCAGGCAGAATATAGGACCGGAGGCTCTCATTTTTGGTATGGCATTATGAAAATAAAATATGTTTTCTACAAATTTTGTAGGAAACATTTAGGAAATGGAAAAAGAAATAGGTTTTGGTAGGACCGGTGGATAGGGGAGGAACCACTTGCTTGTAAATATCCAAGACTGTGGTATAACTTCGAACAGAAATATTTCTTTATATACTAAGGGATGGAATGGTATGGTATTTAGAAGAACCCTATGGGGAGAGACTAGAAAATTATGGAGTGAGGTACAACAGGATTGTGTTGATATCTCACTTATTGATCAGGATGACAATCATTTGGACTAACATCCAGTGGTGTTTTCAGTTGAGACCTTTCTATTTGGCTTTGAGGTTTCATGGGATAAGCTTCCCGTATAAATTTAGATGTAATGTGGAGACACTTATCTGTTTTCGCTTTCTTCGGTTTGCTTTTCGCTTTTAAAACTCTGTAAGGATCTGGTTGTTTCTAATAATATAAATCGGAGAGGACTCTTTTCGTAAAAAAAAAGGTGCAATCTTCTCCAAAAAATGACATCACATATCTTCTCTTCTGAGTGTTGCTACACCACATATGGATCAGAGGAATGGTATAGCAGTACCGCAATCATACACAGCAAGTCAATATCAGCATGTCTGTCCTTTCTCCCAGCCTTGCACAACAACTCCAGCGGCAGTAACAAACATCCCTGAAAAAGAGTAACGGTAACAAGTTGCCCTAAAGAAACTAGTACTACTGCTACACTTCTTGTTGCTTACATGAGATTCTGGTGATATAAATTACAACATCCAAGAAAAGTTGCATAAATCAAATACATTGACTCAATATTCTACCGTCCGCACATCCCGAATTCCAATACAGTATTTGAAGCTATGATTATTTGTTGAGCAATGGTATGCATATGTATATGATTATGATTATTTGTTTACCAACGCCATGCATACGTAAATTACATATGATTATTTGTTTAGCAACGCTATGCATATGTAAATTAGATACATAAAGCTTTGAAATGTTCCTCAAAGTTTTTGCACTCTTGTTATTTTCCAATATGGTAAGAAAAATCAAAATCAGGTCTAGCAAAGATCAACGGCAACAAGTACTACACGTGCCCGAAAAACGCCGGAACTATGCTCCTAGTACATAGAATAGCAACAACCAATTCCTTCCGAAGGTCTTGGAGTACTATGGAGTTGAGTTGGTGAATCTAGCCCTCAACTCCATTGCCAACCTTAGCATTTTCGTTTACCTTTGCGAGACGTACCTGGGGATCCAACTAAGTCTGAAGGTCTTTAGGTATTTCTATAAGATGGCAATGTTGGGGAAATCGGTGACCGGGCCTAGGGAGTGCTTGTTGCAACTCCACGACAAGAAGGCTGACGAGTACATTCGGATGTACCCGAAGTCCTCGTGGTTGTCATGGATGAAGAGCTAGTTCTACATGATGGTCACGAAAGATGACAGCTTCTAGTTCGCCGAGGAGGTGGTGAGCAAGAATCTCAACTGGCACTTGGTGAGGGACTTTTTCATGCGACGGATAAGTCCCTTGAGGCTTCGATCACGTCCTCTGCTCTGGTACATTAGTCGTGACAAGGCAACCAAGGATACTAGGCAAGGTAAGTCATGAAAACTTTTTCGACCAGTATGGTTTATTTAGTTGTTTTATTTCCTAATCTTGGGACCTATTTGTTCTTTTGAAGCCCTTTCTTTTGATGAGATCAGGGAACGAGTCAAAATGATCTGCGTTGGGGAGCCTGATGCCAAGGCTGCTTTTCCCAGCATTTTGGTGGTCGTCGCTGAAGAAGAGAGACTGAGGAGACTCAAGGTAGATAACAACATTTTCTTCATCTTTTATATATTCTCCATTCTGTATATGATTCTTCTTTGATATGTAGACGGTCGGGTTGAGGAAGAAAGAGTCCGAGGAGGGCTCCGACCCAACCATTGTTCCAACCGACTCCTGCTCGGAGATCACGTAAGAGGATATTCCTTCAGAGGTAAAAAAGAGCACAGAAACAGAGTATATACTTTTAGATGGTATACTTCATCACATAATTAAATTGGATTTGTGACTTACATGGAAAAGAGAATGAACCCGCAACGCGGAGTTGCAAGGGTCGTAAGCCCCAAGATGGTTGTTCATGACCTGACAGTTGCTACCAAAGCAACTGCCATGGAGGCTAACGAAGACACCATCTCGAACCAACTGGTCAAGGATCTCAACCGACTAGTCGAGGAAGTTACCTTTGACCAGAAGTCGAGGGATGTCATGGGTACGGCTGACCCTACTGGTTCAAAACTGGTAAAATAAGTCAAGAAGAAAAGGAAGGCCAGTGCTACGGATTTTGCTCCAACACGTTTCAGGCTAAAAACCAAGATGACCAGGTATGTATACATGAAAAGAAACTTATGAAAAATATATACCTTTTTTTTTTGTCTCTGGTCTGCTAAAGCTTTGATTCTCTTTTCTTCTATTTTTATAGATCTTCTAGTGTTTCAGTCGCTTCCAACTAGAGCACCCCTCATGAGAAGGTTCCTAAGGAAAAGGAGGCTAAGCTAGCCCCTAAGCAGGTGGCAGTGCTAGCGCCTGCTCAGGAACCTACGGCGGCTCCCATTCCGCCTAAGGAGATAGAAGTTCCTGAAGGGTCCCAGCAGGTTCCGACCACTGCTGGGGTCCTTCAAGGAATATCTCTGAAGGCCCCTCATTCTGCCGGCTTCCCCCATCATCATCAAATCCTCTACGATGAAGAACTCGATGAGGCCTGGGATAGAATATCGGACCGTCAAATAGAGATGAGTCCTGATATTATTTTTACCGAGTATAATGATATGAGTCCTGATATTATTGAAGCATCCATGATAGGGAGCAGTCGGAGATCACCGCCTCTAGTGGGCTTTGTAGTAGACTCAGCCTGATCCGGCGGATTTTCGATCATATGTTGAGTTTCACCATGCCCACTTGGCATATGATCGGTGATAACTTCATTGATACATTTACCATATGTCGATTGGCCCCCAGAATACATAGGAGCCAATGGCGAATACTGGTCGCCCATAACAATATCGAGAGTACTCGGACTCTCTGATTGCAGCGTCGGGCTCCCATTGCCGTTCTTGCTGGTCGAATGGACCGGGCTTGTTGAGGTGTTCAGACGTTCCAAACTGATCAGAATGAGCAGTTCCTCTAGGAGTGCCACTGATTGTGGTGGTGAATCCTCATTCATCCGGTCGATCTCGCTAATCTCAGTGAATGGCGAGCCAGCAGAGGAGGATGAGGATGACATCCTGTTGTCTTCCATGGTGCGGATGCATGCGTCCATGTCGAGGTTGGAGTAGTCCGCCAAGTCGAAACAATTTTCTTCATCCCAAGTCTTTGCCATATTCGCATGAGCAATGATGAGGCGAAGGAAGTGGATAAGGAATGCTTGAGTGTAGTAATCTTCAAAAACTCAATGCCTTCTTCCCCACAGACGGCACCAGCTGTCAATGATCGAGTCGCTGATCTTACGAAATAAACAGAGAAAAATGGCAATGAGTTCTTGGAAGAGAATGAGACTGCTCTTTATTGCTATGAACTGGATTCTTTATAGGGGGTGCCATCGACAAGGTAGTGGACTAATCCTAATTACGCTGAGCATAAGGCTTGCTATGCTATTGAATCATGCTTGAAACATGAATCTAATACCGATTGTTGTGCTGCAATCTAATGCCCTTGTTCCTCCGTGCTCCATCTTTAAATAACCATTGAAGAGGTGGCAGTTGTTCCTGGAGAAGGCGCTTGTTGGAAGTGACGCGTCTGGTCAGAGGGTCGATTACAGTTAGTAAAATAGTAACTGATCATCGGTTGATATCTGTGAGATACTCAACCGTATGGTGGTTGTTGTCAGTGTCTTAGGACCATGAAACACCACGTGGCATGGAGTAATTATGACATGTGTTCCATTCATCACATGGTAAGGAATATACTGAGAGTTAAATCCAGATGCCAGTTCATCCCTTCTACGAGCAGTCATCTGGTCGGGGATTGGGTACAGGACCTCATCCGACTAGGGTTCCCATTATGTAACTGAGCTTGTCACGGGAGTAGGATTTGGGATGGGTGACCGTCAGGAATAGGGCCCCCCGCGCATGAAGATTATAGATATACATATACATACATATATATATATACACATATATGTATACATGTACATATACATATACATATATATATAAATTTTCGAAATACCAATTAAGCCATAAATCGAATAGATTTTAGAAAATAGCAAATAGAGTCCAAAAATTCTAGAAAAATTCACAAAAATTCCTAGAATTATTTTGGACTTAATAAAAATAATTCAACTTAAAGTTGGCTTTTATTTTGCACATAATTTATTTTGATTTCGGAAAATAGGAAAAACCTTTTAAATACCGTAAAATTCGAGAAATTACTTAAAATTTTATTTTTCACTTTAAATCCAAGAAAATCCAAGAAAACTCAATAAATTTTATTTTTGACTTTAAAACCAAGAAATTAAATAATTGTTTTTCTTCTTTTAATAAAGAAAACTCTTTTTAAATTACAGAAAATCAAAGAAAATCTTTGATCGCTAGAAAATCCAATAAAATAATAACTTTATTTATTTTTATTTTGGTAACAGAACTTTGGGATGTTACAGTGATTGGGGACTCGGCAAGGTTGACCTCCCGCTCCACGGCCTTTAGATGTCGTCTTGACTCGTATGAGGAGCATCCACCAAAGATTATGTCAATAGTGTGTTGAGGCTCCTGGTACTCTATTTCTTCATCGCCATGTTTATCCTTCTTGGAGCTCGGTTCTCCGAGTTTTGTTATGGACAGGAAGGGACCCTTACCCGAGTAGTAATCCTCTAGTTTATTTTGCTAGGCTCGGTAGGTACGCAGATCATGCCCTTCTGCCTGGTGATGCGGACACTTCTTATTTTTCTTGTAGTCGCTGGTCGGAGCCTTAGCTTTGTTCCGACCAGTGAAGTCTTTTTTGCTCTTGGTAAATTTTTCGGGAATCGCAAGGACTTCCTTGTTATCGGGCTTGCGATTCTTTTTACCCTTGAGAGACTTCTTGTTTTTCTTGTCTTATTTCTCCAAGCCAGGTTGAGGATTTTTATCTTTTCGATCAATAGCTTCACACCATTCGACTGCTTCACTAGCGGTTGCATACTTGTCTTGCATGTCGAAAAGTTCGATGGTCATTCGTGGAGGATTTATTGCAATATCCTCCATAAACCGGCGATTCCTCAGCCCTGCTTTAAAAGTCTGGATGACAGAAGACTCTGCGATCTCTGGGATAGAGTTTTGAACCCGACTGAATCTTTTGATATATTGTCGAAGAGTTTCATTAGTTTTCTGCTTCATCCGATGAAGATCATCCTCCTTCCTGGGACGGTCGTACGTCCCTTGAAAGTTGGCGACGAGAGTATCGCAGAGTTGCTCCCATGTGTAGATAGATATGACCTGTAGGTTGAGCAACCACGACCGGGTAAACCCTTCAAGGACCGTGAGCAAGTAATTTGCCATCACGTTGTCATTACCAGTAGTAGCTTTGATGGCGGTAGTATATATTTGAAGAAATTCTCATAGGTTCTAAGTCCCATTGAACTTCTCTATATTGACTGGTTGGAACCTGTCCGGCCAACGAACAGCTTGGAGCCTTGCCGAGAACGTTCGATAGCCCGTAATGGAATCGTGGATCCTTCTCAAAAAAGGAGCCGGATTATAGTCAGTTGGGGATCGGTTCCTCATATTTGCATATCTAGGATCCGATGTCCCAATCTGGTCGTGGATGTTATGATAACGTCTTTGACCACCTGCTTGGTTCAGATGATGCCTGAGATTTCCTGAATCAAGTGGTCGTTCCTCGTCACGAGGAAGAAGAGTGGCTGCTATGAAGAGCCATCTTCCCTCGTGATTTCCTGGTCGGAACCTACGAGGGGGTCTTGGTGTCGATCGGTCCTCTGTTCGACCATGTTGTCCTCTACTGAGAGGGGAGCGTTGGGATGAAGTCATCGTGTGACTTTGCGAGTTCCTTTGCTCCTGGTACATTTCTGTACGCTGCATGGTTTGTTGGAGGATCTCCGACACCTGACCTGCAAGCTGAGCATAACCTAGAGTTCCTGCTAAAGCAGGATCTAGATTATTTAGAATATCCCAAACTCGTTGTAGGTTTTGTATTGTTACCGAAGGTCGTGGAAGATTTCCGCTTGCAGTGGGCATTCGATGAGTTGAGTTTTCCCGTGACCTTTCGGTTGGCCCTGTCTGACCCCTTACTCGTGGTGGGGTAGGAACAGGTGAATTAACTGATGCACGTCCATCAGCTCGGTTGCCTCTAGTAGCTGGTGCTTGAGTGTCCGTACCATTTCTAGCAACAAGTGGTGGCGAGTGAACCCGTGGAGGATCATGCATGGCATCCGGATTGGTATCTCCGATTGCGTCAATTTCGTGGCACCAACAGTGATCTTCTAGTGACCTTCAATCGTAGCTAAGGGAGAGTCTTCCAATGCTTTTGCAAGAAGAATCCATGATAGGGAGCGGTCGGAGATCACCGCCTCTAGTGGGCTTTGTAGTAGACTCAACCTGATCCGGCGGATTTTCGATCGTATGTTGAGTTTCACCATGCCCACTTGGCATATGATCGGTGATAACTTCATTGATACATTTACCATATGTCGATTGGCCCCTAGAGTACATACGATCCAATGGCGAATACTGGTCGCCCATAACAATATCGAGAGTACTCGGACTCTCTGATTGCAGCGTCGGGCTCCCATTGCCGTTCTTGCCGGTCGAATGGACCGGGCTTGTTGAGGTGTTCAGACGTTCCGAACTGATCAGAATGAGCAGTTCCTCTAGGAGTGCCACTGATTGTGGTAGTGAATCCTCATTCATCCGGTCGATCTCGCTAATCTCAGTGAATGGCGAGCCAGCGGAGGAGGATGAGGATGACATCCTGTTTTCTTCCATGGTGCGGATGCATGCGTCCATGTCGAGGTTGGAGTAGTCCGCCAAGTCGAAACAATTTTCTTCATCCCATGTCTTTGCCATATTCGCATGAGCAATGATGAGGCGAAAGAAGTGGATAAGGAATGCTTGAGTGTAGTAATCTTCAAAAACTCAATGCCTTCTTCCCCACGGACGGCGCCAGCTGTCAATGATCGAGTCGCCGATCTTACGAAATAAACAGAGAAAAATGGCAATGAGTTCTTGGAAGAGAATGGGACTGCTCTTTATTGCTATGAACTGGATTCTTTACAGGGGGTGCCATCGACAAGGTAGTGGACTAATCCTAATTACGCTGAGCGTAAGGCTTGCTATGCTATTGAATCATGCTTGAAACATGAATCTAATACCGATTGTTGTGCTGCAATCTAATGCCCTTGTTCCTCCGTGCTCCATCTTTAAATAACCATTGAAGAGGTGGCAGTTGTTCCTGGAGAAGGCACCTGTTGGAAGTGACGCGTCTGGTCGGAGGGTCGGTTACAGTTAGTAAAATAGTAACTGATCATCGGTTGATGTTTGTGAGACACTCAACCGTATGGTGGTTGTTGTCAGTGTCTTAGGACCATGAAACGCCACGTGGCATGGAGTAATTATGACATGTGTTCCATTCATCACATGGTAAGGAATATACTGAGAGTTAAATCCAGATGCCAGTTCATCCCTTCTACGAGCAGTCATCTGGTCAGGGATTGGGTACAGGACCTCATCCGACTAGGGTTCCCATTATGTAACCTCTGGAATCCTTACGACCACAGAGGTCTTTAGCCTTAGGGGTTACGACCATGAAGACATATGGTCTTTTATTATGTATTAAAGTAATACATAGAGATTTTAATCCTCGTCAAATGGGTCTCTTTGTTTATTGTCCTGGTGAGTTTGATGTGTTTCAGGGATGGACATGGTTTTGGTGTATGACTATTAACTTTCTTGACGTGTATACCTCAATTTTCAACTTCACCATTTCACTAGCCTGCACATTTACTTGATAAAGTGTGCATCTAGCAAGATCTAGTGTTCCTATGAAAGGAATGGAGCTAGCAGCATAGTTACACAACTACAACTTATTTCTAGACATGTATACTTCACACTCCAACTTTTAACACTTCGCTAAAATTTTAGGTTACATTGTAAATATGAATCATGATCTAGTCAACCATCAATAGGTAGCTCCAAGTTTTGAACTGAAAAAAAATCACTTTATAAGTCTTCAGATTTGTGACTGCGTGTCATCATATGATAGTCAAAATAATACAAGAAAATTGGCTATATGGTAGGATTATATTTGAAATACTATATGTCATTTGATCAATATTAATTTATTTGATTCTATTTGATGTACTAGAAATACATGATAAAGATGACCAAGACATTGGCATCTTATTTCCATCGCAATCCAATCAAACCCCTCCGGAAACAATAGGAACTGGAGCTAGTAACACCCAACAAGACCATCCTTGTGTTGTGCTTAATCAGGATGACATTCTTGTTGATCCTAGGCTTCAGAAACTAATTGAGGACATGGATGTAGACAATAGGGATGCTGCTAGAAGGGGTATTTGCTATTGGGACGCCAACCAAGTGGCCATAAATTTCCCCGGAAAATGATAGGAGGTAAAATAAGAAGCTTTCATGAAGAATGGTTCAAAAGGTATGATTAGTTGGAATATAGTGTTGCTAAAGATGTTGCCTTTTGTTTTTATTGTTATCTCTTCAAGCAAAGGAGACCTGAACACTTTGGTGTTGATGCATATATAAATGTGGGGTTTAGCTATTGGAAGAATGTGATTCAATCTTTTAATGAGCATGTTTGTAAAGTTGATAGTGCTCACAATAAAGCTAGAAAACATTGTGAGGCTTTTAAAATTAGAGGCAAAGTGTGGCGCATATGTGGGCTATGCAACCAAGAAGGAGGAAGAATATTTGGGTCGTATTACTATTATTTTAGGTGTGGTAAGGTTTCTTTTATTATAAGCTCTTGTTTTTCGTGAACATGACGAATCTTCTAGATCAAATAATAAGGGGAACTTTTTAGAGATGCTGAAATGGTATAAAGAGAAGGATAAAAATGCTGCATAATTGTTTGATAATGCTCTGGGAACCATTTAATGACTTCACCAGAAATACAAAAGCAATTGTGCAAACCTTGTGCAGAAGAGACTACTAAAGCCATTATGGATTATATTGGGGATAAACAATTCATCGTCCTTGTTGATGAGTCTCGAGACACATCTATTAATGAGCAAATGGCTGTGATTTTAATGTTAGCATGTGCTGTTTGGAATTTTTGATTGCTTTTTTATTAAAATTTTTTTTGACCATATTAACTATGCTTCTTGCCCATGTAGATATGTCAACAATCAAGGGCAGTGATTGAGAGATTTCTTGGGATTTAGCATGTTTCTGACACGACATCATCTTCATTCAAGGTAGCCCTAGATGTTATGCTTGCTAGTCATGGCTTATCTATCCATAGATTGCGAGGGCAAGGATATGATGGAGCATCAAACATGAGAGGAGAATTCCATGGGCTGCAAAGACAGGTATTGGATGAAAATCCATATGTTTTTTTATATACATTGCTTTGCTCATTAGTCTTCGCTCATCAGTTACAATTAGTGGCTGTTTCTGTTGCCAAGTGCTGCGCTTCTATCTTGGATTTCTTTAACTACACCACTTTGATTGTCAACACTGTTAATGCTTCTTGTAACAGACACGATCAATTGGCCCAAGAACACCACGACAATCTTGTGAACAAATTGGAGGCCGGTGAAATTTTTACAAGAACGGGGAAAAACCAAGAAACTAATATGGCAAAACCTAGGGATACTCGGTGGGGCTCACATCACAAAACCTTGTGTCGTTTTCTTCTCATGTGGGACGCGATACTAGAGGTATTACAGAATGTTTGTGATGATGCCACTAATGCAACACAAAAGACAACAGCTTCAAGTTTGTTAGAAAAAATGGAGAGCTTTGAATTTGTGCTTATATTACATCTTATGATCAGAATATTGGGCAAAACTAATGATTTGTTACAATGCTTGCAAAAGAAAGATCAGAACATTGTTCATGTTGACCACACTGTAGAAAATTAATGACATAAGGCAGCATGGTTGGGATGAGCTCTTTGAAGATGTAAAGACATTTTGTCTCTAACATCGCATCATTGTGCCAAATATGTTAGATACGATAACTGTTAGGGGTTGTTCGAGAGGTCATGGCAGCCAATTGGTAACTTACTACCATCATTTCAATCATTAAATATTTAATGTGGTGCATGATCATATTATTGTTGAGTTAAACAATCGATTTGTTGAAAGATCTACTCAGTTATTGACATGCATTGCTTGTCTTGATCCAAAGAATTCTTTTTCCAACATTGATGAAGATAAAATAGTTGAACTTGCTAAGATTTATGTCACCAACTTCTCCCAAAATGAATGTGTACTCCTTAAGGACCAACTTGAGACATTCATTGCTGATGTGAGAGCTGATCCGGATTTCTTAAGCTGTAATGACCTTGGTAATCTTGTTGTGAAGATGGTTTAGGCCGATAGACACACAGTTTTTCCATTGGTATATCGACTCATTGAATTGACCTTGATTTTGCCCGTTGCAACCGCAACAGTATCAAGACTGAGTTACAGAATAAGATGAGTGATGAATGGATGAATGATAGTATGATATGCTATATTGAGTGAGATGTATTTGCAAGCATTAATGATAGCAAGATTTTACGTTTTGAAAGTATGAGGCCTCTTAAGCAGAAATTACCTCGTGCTAGTAGTATGTTACATTCTTATTTCGCAATTTGCATTAAAAATAACGTTGTGGTCTTGTGCCCCTAATTTACATGTGCAATTTCATCTTTGCAGGTTCAGGTTCTTGTACTATTGTTGATAAAGATATGATAGGCTAAAATGAACCAAACATTTGTTAATTAAGCAAAAATTACCTCGTGCTAGTGGTATGTTACATTCTTTTTCTCTCTATGTTTTATCTATTTTCTCATATCATGAAATATGGAATTCAAATTTCATTTCGATTGTACATTTGTGTTGTACTTCTGTTATGCCTTAGTGTGGATAGTATTTGACGTCAGCTATAGACTTATAGCCCCTTAATTTTGGGCCTGAGGCTTTGTGAAATCCTACCTTCGCCACTGCGTAGAGTCCCTACCTCTGTAGAATTTTATCAAGAGCTCTCCGGAATAGCCATATACATGGTAGTTCTCATCGACCTAGCTTATTCTCATTTCATGATAAATGTAAATGATACAGCATTGTTCATTATTCATTAACATAATCCATAATCATTATTACCATGTCATTATCATATCATGCCATCAAAAAATCATGACATCGATATATCATATCATAACCTCATTAAATCATCACATTTAAATAAGCATAAATAAATATCATATTAATTCAATTGTAAAGACAAGAACCGACAACCCGATGTCTACTACTCTACCATGCACTTGCCTTTTAGCCACGAAAGTCAGAACGATGCAATGGCGGCACCGAACTTGAAGCAACACTCTCTAGACAAAGATAAATAATAAATCTCAAAACATGCCACAATAGTACACAAGCATCAATCAACTCAACATCGCTCCTACGCGCAAACCCGACACAATTAATTCCACTTTCACCACACAATATACCCGTTGTCCCAGTGATCAAACACCCATAACTTTTACTTTTTGACTCCAAATATAACAAAATCTATACTTCAAGAATCTACGCAAAATTTTCTACATTTTCCTAGTTATGCAAATTCTCTGATTATGCCATCTAGTTCCCCATTTTCAACCCCGAAGGTTAATCTGGAACTTCTCAGGACAGTAGACTTCACAATTTTATATCTCTCCTGGAGTTCAACCAGATGTTGTGATGCAAAAGGAGAATACGCAAGCAGGTCGTTTAGTTCAACCAAATACGAACTGGTCGTATGGAGATACAGACTGATCGTGAGCTAGTCGTACATGATCACTAACTGGCCGGCGAATTGGTTATAACTAAATATGAACTGGTTGTATGGAGATATGAGCTGATTGTAAGTGATAAGGACCTGGTTACAGATCATATTGCATAAGGTTTGTCCGATATAATATTTATGTGTCTTTGAGAATCGTTATGTCTTGCTAGGAACCGCTAACGACTTGTGATCAGAAATGACTTTATGAGTCACAACCGATTACGCATGAACCTACAGGGTCACATACTTAATGGGTTGGGACAATTGAGTTCGGATAGGAACCATTATGGGCTCTTTATAAGGGGATGCATGTGGCTGTTGGGACGTATCAGAGTTGCGCCACCGAAACCCTAGCCGCCATCTCCTCGAAGGTCCTGCCGTGCGCGTTGGTGCTAGCACACCGGCGCACGGCGTTCCACCCGTAGACGTGTGGATACCATAGAGGCTCTACAGTGGTTGCTACTGCACTGATCGAGGACGATTCACGACCTATGCAAGGAACGTGATAGGTTACTGGAGGAGACGATCGATACCGATGACGTTGGATGATCGACTACGACTACTACATCGACGCACTTGACGCTGGTTCAGGCTACTCCAACTCTTCTTCCATTGCACCGCGCATCTAGTGGTAACGATCTATGATCTCTTGCTTGCATGGTTTCCTGGTTTACGTGGTAGAATTTTTTAATTACCAGCTAGTGTAGTCCACCCGTATCCCTTCAAGCCTAACCAACTGTCTGAGTAGTCAATGCCAAGACTCTGTAACTTACAAAGTTAGGCATGTGGTCGTACAGTTATGGCTCAGTTTAATGGTGCACACGTCAAATCCTTAATTAACAAGACTGCCCAATTGCTAACCAAATTACCAAGATTCATATTTTTCAAGCACACAGTTCCACCATATCAAAAAAAATTCCACTTGTCTCGATCTAAATATTTTCACACCCTGTTAGTTAAGTGCAACACATGTCATCAATGAGTAATAACATACAACACATAGTTTTTCCACAAAGGGGTTTTATAATCAATTAGTCAAATTTAGATTTGCAACTCAATAATATCAATGACCCGTTGCACGGCTAAACATACTAGTTGTGTCTAACAAACCCACATTGGTTCTATGATAATGATAACTAGTAATTAACCAAGCTAGGGTGACAAATGATCATGGCAATACAATGAGCATGGTGGATATAATCAAGTAGGTGCATAACTAATCCCAAAGTATTTAAGAATTAAATAATTGAAATACAATGAGCATGGTGGATGACATATCCATACGCTATGATCAACTTCAGACTTTTCTATATTATTTGCTTCAGCAGATCTTAAAATTCACTGAACTGCATAATTCAACACATTTTTTTGTAAAAAAGTATACTAGCAATAGATATTTCAAGCGTACTGACCATAGAACAATTCCATGAATGTGCATTCTACCACTGCATAGAAAAAATCATAGTAAGAAATGAGACAAAAGGTCTAAATAGAAGCCCTTAAACAATGAGAATAACTAAGGAAATCACTATTTAAATAGTCAAGTTACAGATCTTAAACAAAATATGCAAGGCACTGGCAATCATACAACCTGATCACTGTGGTTAATGTCTTTGAAATTTTGTTCCAGTTGATGAGGAGCAGTGCAAATCGGATCAAAACAAATAGAGCATATAGGTTAAGATAAAATTAACTAATAATAACATCCGTTCCATTTTAGAGCCATGTCAAACTCACTACTGTTCTAAGGAACTGCCTGATCAAAAGAAAACAAGTTTTTAGTCTTTTGAGAATAACAGATGAATGTCTATAGAACAAAAAGGAAACATTCATTGATGGACTATAATTCAAAATAACTCATAAGGGCCTTGGCATAAATGAAACTTATCCCATTGTAGTTTCGGAAAACTTTCTAAGAGTAACTACCTACGTACCTATAATATTTCCCGGCGAAAGCAACTCAAAATGTGTTCCGTAGGATTTTTTTTCCCCTTTTCATTTTAAAGAACATGATATGCTAATGCAATGCATATGTACGGATCAAACAGTTAGTCAACAAATGGAATACAACAAAGTATAACCAAATGATAGCAACGGACAATGGAACACACATTCTAGTAAATTAACAGAGAAAGCAAAAGAAAAGCAAGACCACCTAATCATATAACTCACCGCCCACTTTTTCCTCAATTTCTTCCTTGGCTGGAATCTGTTGTTAAATCTGTATCTTTTGTTTTTTTCCCTCGGTCTAAATAGACTATTGAAGAGCTTGAGGACTGTACATTTGTACAAAATTGATGTGTATGCATCGACATCAAATGCAGCAAAAAAAAAATGGTTGGTTTTCAATCAACACCAAGTCGATCCTTGTGGATAAAGCTTCTGCCATTCTCCCTTCTGTTTTAATTGGCAGCAAATAACTGAACGATGCATCATTTTATATTCTTTGATTGCATCTATGCATGAGTAGTATTAATTTTGAATCACAAGGTAGTTGGCAGGGGGGGACATCGAGCCCCGTCTGGCCACGTTCGAGGCTGATCGGTGCGTGCGCTCGTTGCTTCTTCTTAAATGCAGCCATAAATGGCCACTAAAAAAAGTATTAATTTAGAATAAATCTACCTACAATCTTTCAACTGTCCATATCTTTTCACCTGTGTTGCCAAATGTACAATTGGGCTGCTCTATGATTGATTGATTGATTGTGGGTAGAATGCTACACAATAACTTCATGCATGTGAAGTACACGAGATCTTAGTTTATCTTTGCCGAGATAACTGTCAGCAAACAACGGTTTCACAGAAAACAATCCAAATCAAAGTTATTTTTGTATCCATGTACAGTGAGAGAGCAAAGGAATAAGTCCATTTTACACCCCCCAAACTATGGTCCGAGTCCAAAAAACACCATGAACTATAAAACCGTTCACTTTACATCCTTAAATTGTCAAAACTAGATCAAGTTACACGCTACATTGGTTTTATTGGTGGTTTTGACCATGTTGGCAGCCACGTCACTGGTTTTGGCTTACGTGGCATTTGAATCAGCTATAGCAGATAAAAGGAATTAAAGTTTATACATGGTCCCATATATCAGCCCCATCTCTTTCTTCATTCCTCTTGGATTTCTTGCTCTTGGCCGAACTCCCCATGGCGCCGCCCCTCTTGCTCTCAGCCTGGCGCCTCCCTGCCGCCACCGGCGATGGGCTTGGCCCCGTACCCAGCATCTGCCTGGCTCACCGCCATGCGCTCGGCCTGCCTCCCTATGCTCCGGCTGCCCTGTGGCTTGCTGCCACCAACTCGGCCCGTGTGTGCCTCCCTGCATCCGTGCCTCCCCTCGCCATGGCCGCTCGATTCGGTTGCCCTGCCCCCATCTCTTTCTTCATTCCTCTTGGATTTCTTGCTCCTAGCCGAACTCCCCATGGTGCCGCTCCTCTTGCTCTCGGCCCTCCTCCTGCCCGCCTGGCTTGGCAACCCCAGCTTGCCTCTGCACTGCTCACCGCTTGTGCTTGGCCCGCCTCCATGTGCTCCTGTAGGATCAAGGATAACCGACTAGAGGGGGGTGAATAGGAGGTTTTTAAACTTTTTAACAATTTAACAATTTTATCGAAATAATAACTTAGTCTAAACAAGTTATACTTCTAGCTATGCAATTTAATCACAATGAACAAGCTAGAAATATAAATGCGGAAGAGTAAAGACTAGAAGTAACCACAAGAACACGATGATGTTTTTCCCGTGGTATCGAAGACTTGCCGGTCTTCACTAGTCCACGTTGAGGAAGCTTGACACCTCAAGCCAGCTCCACGGATTAAGCCTTCCCTCGATTACTATGGTTGTTCTTCCTCCGCTCCGGAGATGGCGAACACCAAACCACTCACAATCTTGCACCGGGCCTCTTCACAATCTTCTTGAAAAGATCACCGTGCTCTCCGCCAAGCCGTCTAGGAGTGCGGCAACACTCCAAGAGTAAAAGATCACCGGTCTTCACTTGACGGCACTCAAGTGCAAATGGATCAACTAGGAGTATGAATGCACTTGAATGAATCTCAACCAACTCACAATAAATGCATAAGAGGTTTTGAGTGTTGAGTGGGTGCACAAGGCTCTATGGATGTTCAATAAAGTGTGTCTAGAGCAGTTGGGGGTATATATAGCCCACACCAACAAAAGAGACCGTTGGAGACGAATTCCCAACTTTCAGGGAAAATCGGACGACCATAGCAAAGGAGCGGTCGTCATCCCTCGAATCAACGCGATGCCAGCGGCTCAAAGAGATACTAAAATAGATTTACTAGCCGTTGAACGCCCAGTCGGAACGACCGCAGGCAAAGTCGCAGTACGTCCGATTTCCCCGGTCGTACCGATTATACGAACGGTACGACCGATCGTAGGGTTTCGCGAACTGCTCAAGATTTGCAATGGTTCTGGAAATATTGAACCGGCATACAAAAATCGGAATGACCGCAGGCCGGTACAGCCGTTCCCAAAAACGGAACGTCCGATTTCCAGAGGAGTTTCTGAGCAGATTTTACACTTGTTCTGTTTTTATTGAACCGGCTCATAAAAATCGGAACGACCGCAAAACGGTACGACCGTTAGGCACGGCCGGTACGACCGATTTCTATGAGAAGGTTTAAGTCAGATTTGCAGCGCTACTGGTTTTATTTAACCGCCACACAAAATTCGGAACGACCGCATCCCGGTACGACCGATACCACGGACGGTACGACCGATTGTGGACAAGTTCTAAAACCATTCAAATCAATTTAAATTTCAAATTCAAATGCATGCATGATCCTAAATTGATCCATATGCCACAAGAACATCTTGGTCAAGCTACTAGCTTTGATCCTCTTAATAGTACGGCATTTAACCTATAATCCGGTCTTCCAACCAAACTCCTAAGACCGGTAAAATGGAAAAAGAGGAACCTAGACTATTTGTACCTGTCTTTGAGTCTTGTGGATCTTCATATTCTCCTTTGGCATGCATCCTTGCGTTAACACATTCACCAATGGGACTTAACCTCGTAAATACTCAATAAACTTGTTAATCCCATAATCACATATTGTCATTAATTACCAAAACAATTTTTAGGGGCCTAGATGCTTTTCAATCTCCCCCTTTTTGGTAATTGATGACAACCCTAAACAATTTGTGAAAAGATTGGTTTGAATATAACATGAATGTATATTCTATTGACGACTTCACAAAAACATAATTCTTACAATGAGCACAAATGAATGATGAGAATTATTTTCTTGTTAAGTCTACTTTAAAGAAAGCTCCCCCTAAACATGTGCATATAGAGATAAAAAGATTAGCAAGCACATGAAGTGAAATTATGAAATTTTGGCAGAGCTTCTTTAACAATTATGAGCTTAAGGAGATGCAATAGATAATTATGACAAAATCTGAAATTGCATTTAAGATAATAACAAGACATCATCCACAAGTTCCACAAGCTGAAAGACATAATAAAAACTATTACAAGCACACAAGTTCAACAGAACTAATACATATAAGTCCAAATATAACTATAGTAGCAAAAGCTTGCGCTTGCTCCCCCTAAAACTATGTCTTCTATATCTCTTTTCACTTCTTCTCTCCCCCTTTGGCATCAAAGTACCAAAAGCAACTCAGACAACGGGATCCTGAGGAGGAGGGACGTCATCCTGAGAAGCCGATCTGAGCCGAGTCGAGGCGGGAGCAGGAGAGGATCCGAGATCTTTGGGGCGAAGGAGCGGGACCCTGAGAAGTGGTGACCTGCTCTGGAGGAGGAGCTGAAGATGGATCCTGAGGAACTGAAACAACAACAAGAGCCAGATCCGAAGATGCAGACTCTGTAGCTGGAGCTGGATCCTGAGTGACTGGAGCAGGAGGAGGATCTGAGTGGTGGAGTCAAGGAGTAACAGAGCTGAATCAGAAAGCGTAAGTATGATGGCGACGAGTGTAAGAAAATCGATAAGGAGCTGCAATAACTTCTCAATGTCACGACATCGCTACCATAGCAGCCATCTGTTATGAACCTCATTATGAAAGTCCTCCCGAACTAATTCCATATCAGCCAACTTATTAGATACCTCATTCTGAAATTGCATCTGAGTAAGCTTCATATCATGCAGTTTACTGAGAATTAGTTGCTGGTTTTCAAGAATCTGAGCAATGGAACCTTCAAAGAAATTTGGATCGTGATGAAACACGGCCTCGACAACGGGTCATCCTCGGCGGTGGTCGAGGAGGAACAACGCCTCGTGGTCTATATGATTTATGAACCGAACCAAGACCACCACGAAAAGTTATCTTCGAGAAATCAAGGCCATTATATAGGGTGCATAGTAGATCCTCTTGACTCTATCATTCTTGGATGACACTATGCCTTGGAGAATGACATCCACAACATCAAACTTGACGCCTCGCATAATGTGATCTATTATGTTCGGCGTGACCCACGATAGCATCAAAATTGCCACTCTTAGGATAAAAGGTGTGATTGATTATCCTGTTGATAATGCTTGGCAATGGCTTAAGTCCGTGATGGTTCCTAGCTTGCATTTGACATTGGAGTCATAATATTCAGACCAAGCTTGGAGCAAGCAAAGCTGGACTATCAAATATTTTCTCCCAAGAGCTGGACCTCACATTTAAGATTTGCTCAAATTCTTCCTTTGTACTTTGCAAATCTCTAGTCACAGAAATCCATCTCAGAGATTGAAGATCAGCTGAAACATGAACAGTGGCATAAAACTGTCGAATAAGTTCATCATCATAATTTTGCTTTAAGTTCACAAGGTCATGAAGACCTACATCACGGAACATCTGATATACTCCACTGTACTTATCCAAGTCATTCAAGTAAGTCCACTTAATCCACTTATGATCAGCAAATTTTCTGTTCCTACCATAAAGTTGCTCATAAACTTGCTCTTGAAAAGTAGTGTGGAATCTTGGATTGACAGAGTCGGCCTTGCGAAGATATTGATTGACATGCCTTTTGATAGCATAGTCATCCGCCATCATGTCGCAGATCCCGAGGAGATGGAGGAGGAGTTCCTAAGTTGTCAAAAGTGCCTTCATGCGTTACGGAGAGTCATGCTCGGATGAGTATCATCATCTGAGCGATATTCTTCACTTGCTTCAGCCTCGAGAGGCGGTCTTTGGCGCTTTTCTTTTCCTGAACAACCTTCGATTTAATCGAAAGTCTGCTGTGCTACTGAGCTGCCTTCTGACGGCGTGGAGGAGACTTCGGAAGGTCGGCAGAGAATCGAGGCGAAGACGTCCTCGAGGAGGTCCATGCGATTTTCTTGTCGAACACCTCATCCTAGGCATCTTCGAACCGAGAATATGTTACGGATATTCAACGGAATGAGCAATTAGAATTTACTTGAAAAGGAAACAAAATTTCTGTTTTCGTCGGGATAATCGGACGTATCGCCGTTCATTGGCGATACGACCGCCTTCTTGATCGTTCGCGCTCAAGAACCGGACGTTCGATTTCCTGACCGAAGTTCTAGGTTTGAGAAATTTGTGCATTTTTGGTGATTTTTCATGGAATGAATCCAAGGATCGATCTTAAACATCATAATACACCAAAAACATCTTTTAGTCACTTAGAACTACGAGAAATTTAGCACATTTTCAACAAAACCTAAAACGAGAGTCCTAGGGTTCCAAAGAGGATAAACGAGAATTAATCCGTGTTTTACCTTGGGATTTGAAGGAGTTGAACCCCGAGGAGGCTTGCAACACGAAGGTTTTGAAGAAATGACGCAGATTCGAGAAGATTTGAGGAAGGGCTTTGAGGCGCCCGGGTGCGAGAGAGAGAGAGAGGCGAGGCAAAACGCTCGGACGAACCGTTCGGGTATAAGGCAAAGAAAAATAACTGCAAAGGAGTTATAGTTTTCTTTCCCAAACCGACGCGGTCGTACCGACCACAAGCCGCCGGTCGATCCGCACCCCGGACGTACCGTTGTTATAACTTCGGTCGTTCCGCTACGCGGTCGTACCGTTGTTACAACTCCGGTCGTTCCGATTATCCTGGGATTTCCAGAAATTTTCTAGGAACTGAGATTATTTTGCAAATAATCCTTAGTTTTGCACTCAATTAACTAACTTTAAGGATCATTATGCAAAGAATAGACTATTGTCTATATAGGAATATAATTTTTATGATCATAGCTATTTTTAATAAAATTTTCAAGATAATTTTCATAAAATACTCAATTAACATCAAATGAAGCACATAATAGAGGCAAGAGTTCAATCAACATTTGAAAGATCTATGACATTTAATTCATTCCTCAATTTGCAAAAGCGGCCTTCATCTAAAGGCTTGGTGAAAATATCCGCTAATTGGTCATCGGTTCTTATGTGGCTAATTTCAATATCTCCCTTGCTCACATGATCTCTCAAGAAATGGTGGCGGATATCTATATGTTTGGTTCTTGAGTGTTGAACAGGATTATTAGCAATTTTCACCGCACTATCATTGTCACACAAGAGAGGCATTTTATCAAATGTAATTCCATAGTCCATCAATGTTTGCCTCATCCATAGCAACTGAGCACAACAACTTCCCGCGGAAACATATTAAACCCGGCGGTGGATAGGCTACGAATTTTGTTTCTTGGATGACCATGATACTAAAGATCTCCCTAAAATTGACAACTACCGAGGTGCTTTTTCTATCCACTTTACAACCCGCATAATCGAATCGGCATATCCAATTAAATCAAATTTAGCACCTTTAGGAACCAAAGGCCAATGCTAGAGGAATGCTTTAAATATCTTAGTATTCTTTTAACGGCCATCAAATGACACTCTTTTGGAGTTGCTTGAAATCGTGCACACATGCAAACACTAAACATGATATCGGGCCTAGATGCGGTAAGATAAAGCAAACTACCAATCATAGACCTATAAAGCGTTAAATCTACCGATTTACCTCCCTCATTTAAGTCGAGATGACCGTTGGTTGCCATGGGAGTCTTGATCGGTTTTGCATCCTCCATGCCAAACTTCTTGATCAAATCTTTTGCGTACTTGGTTTGGCTCACAAAGGTTCCATCTTTAAGTTGCTTGATTTGAAGTCCAAGAAAATAGCTCAATTCTCCGATCATGGACATTTCAAATTCCCTAGACATCATATCACCAAATTCTTCAATTTGTGAAAAACCTTGAGCGACCAATCTTGCTTTGTTTCGAACAACCAAACCATTTTCATCTTGTTTGTTCCTAAAGACCCATTTAGTTCCAATAACATTGTGTTCCTTGGGTCGATCCACCAATGACCAAACTTCATTCCGGGTGAAGTTATTGAGTTCTTCATGCATAGCATTCACCCAATCCGGATCTTCAAGTGCATCTTCTACATGCTTTGGCTCAATAGAAGAGACAAAAGAGTAATGTTCACAAAAAGAAGCAATCTGAGGCGAGTTTGGACACCCTTACTTACGTCACCCAATATTTGGTCTATTGGATGATCCTTCGCAATTGCATTGTGAATTCTTGGTGGTAGGTTGGATGGTTGATCATCTTCTTTGTCGTCCTCTTCAATAATTTGTATTTGATTAGTGGAAGAGGTTGGAGCCTCAACTTGAGTGGAAGATGATGGATCATCTTCGGGCTTGATATCACCTATTTGCATATGCTCCATTGCTTTCCTCAAGGCTTCATTTCCTACATCATCTAAATTCTCATGCTCTTCTTGAGAGCCATTAGTTTCATCAAATTGCACATCGTGCCTTTCTTCAACTAAACCGGAGTTTTTGTTGAAGACACGATAAGATTTGCTATTTGAAGAATAACCAAGCAAGAAACCAACATCGCAACGACTATCAAATTTTGAAAGACGAACACCCTTCTTTAAAATGTAACACTTGCAACCAAAAACACGAAAGTAAGAGATGTTCGGTTTTCTTCCTACAATTAGCTCATAGGAAGTCTTTTTCAAAAGACGGTGCAAATAAAGACGATTTATGGCATGACAAGCGGTGTTAATAGCTTCCGCCCAAAAACTATCGGAAGTATTATATTCATCAAGCATTGTCCTAGCCATTTCAATTAATGTACGATTTTTCCTTTCTACTACTCCATTTTGCTCCGGAGTGTAGGTTGTGGAAAGTTCATGCTTTGTACCAAGTTCATCACAAAAGTCTTCAACTTTAGTATTCTTGAACTCGGTACCATTATCACTACGGATTTTCTTTATTTTGAAATCAAATTCATTTTGAGCCCTTTTTGCAAATCTTTTGAAAATCCCGGAGGTTTCACTTTTATCATCTAGGAAGAATACCCATGTATATCTAGAGTAATCATCCACAATGACTAAACAATAGCTATTACCCCCGATGCTCTTATAGGTTGTTGGCCCAAACAAATCCATATGTAAGAGTTCCAATGGTCTAGAAGTTGACATGATACTTTTGGAGGGATGAGAATTAGCGACTTGCTTACCGCTTGACAAGCACTACAAAGTCTATTTTTCTCAAACTTCACATCTTTCAAGCCAACAACTAAATCATGTTTGAAAAGCTTTTAAGTTGAATCATTCCAACATGAGCTAGCCTTCTATGCCAAAGCCAACCCAATGAGGTTTTTGCCATTAAACAAGTTTTTAAACACGATTCACTTGAACTAAAGTCAACCAAATAAAGATTTCCAAGTCTAAAGCCTTTGAAAACTAAAGAGCTATCATTGGCATTAGTTATGGTTACACCTTCACTTGAGAATGAACAAATTAGTCCAAGATCACAAATTTGAGCAACGGATAGTAAGTTAAAGTTTAATGATTCTACTAGAGAAACATTAGAAATGGAAAGGTCATTTGAGATAGCAATTTTACCCAAACCTAATACCTTTCCTTTACTATTATCGCCAAAAGTGATCTTGTCTACTCCTTTTCCATTCTCGAATGTGGTGAACATTTTTCTATCACCGGTCATGTGTTGAGTGCACCCACTATCAAGCACCCAATGTTTTCCACCGGTCTTATAGTTCACCTACAAAACAAGAGTTAAGTTCTTTTAGGTACCCAAATTTGTTTGGGTCCTTGGAGGTTAGTAACCAAGGATTTAGGCACCCAAATAGCATTCTTTTTAGCGCCCATAATTGAAGTGCCAACAAAATGAGCGATTACTTTACCATTCTTAGATTTTCTAAGCATATAGCATGAATCATATATACCAAGAGATGGAACCTTATCCTTAGGACAATTTTGTTGTATATGTCCTATTTCCCGGCACTTATAGCAATACTTACCATTTTGCCTCACAAAACTTGTGGGCTTATTTACCGGCTTCTTGCCTTTCTTAGGCACATACCCAAGACCTTCCTTGTTGAATGAACACCTTTGCTTACTCAAAAGTTTGTCAAGAGTGGCCTTACCCTTGAAACATCTTTCCAAGCTCTTGCTTAGCTTGGTCACTTGTTCTTTTAGTTCATGATTTTCAACAATGAGCAAAGGATCACAGGCATTTGCTAAATTAACATTTGAATCATCACTTGAGCAACATGGCATAGCAAGTAGGTCATCACATGAAGTATATGCACTAGTCTTAGCAATTTCTATACTAGGCATTTTATCAATAATATCACATGTAATTCCTACACTAGAACAAGACTTATGTGAATTTTCTTGGATAAGCAAGTTGTTAGTTTCCTTAAGCTCCATATAAGAATCTTTTAGAGAAATAAATTCTCTACTTAAGATCTTATATTTTGATTTTCTTTTCCAAGATATTCATTTAGCTCATCAAGCATTTCTACTAAATCATCATAAGTAGGTTCATTGTTATCAATGGATTTTACCTTATCTCCTTTCGCCATGAGACATGTACGAGTGGAGAATAGCGAAGGAGCTTCTTTGATAGCAATGCCAACTAGTCCCTTTTCTTGTGGGACTCATTCTCATCGAGTCGAGTCGAGTCGCTTGACTCATCATTAGAATCCCATTCTCCAATGTGGGCTTCATTCTTGCCATCCTTGTAAAGCTTCTTGAAAAGCTTCTTCTTGCCATTATATTCCTTCTTCTTGAATGACTTGTCCTTGTCATTCTTTTTCTCGGGACACCGAGAAGCAATGTGCCCCTTCTCTTCACAATTATAGCATCGGATGTTGCTATAACGCTTCTTGTCATTTGAGGATTGCCCCTTCTTGAACTTGTCGAAGTTATAGCTTCTATTGGGGCGTTTCTTCATGAACTTCTTCATTCTTCTCACAAGGAGTGCATATTCCTCATCGGATTCATCTTCTTTATCCTCATCATCACTTGATTCCGCTTTGGCTTGGAAAGCGGTAATCTTCTTCTTTGAGGAAGATGTCTCCAATAGCTCTTCCTTGTCCTTCTTGAACAACTCATTTGTGATGAGGTTGCCCAAAAGCCCCGTTGGTGTCATCCTTGGCAACTCGGGTGAGTTGAGAAATAATGTCACCAACGTCTCATACTTATCCGGAAGAGCCCTAAGCATCTTGCGAACAATGTCAACATCAAGAAGGTTAGTCCCAAGGCCTTTGAGCTCATTCACAATGTTGTTGAGTCTTGAATACATCTCATTGATGTTTTCATTAGGCAACATTATGAATGTCTCATATTTAATCCGAAGCCTATGCAATTTGGCTTCTTTGACCGTGGATGTTCCCTCATGGATTTCCGAGAGGGTGGTCCAAATTTCATGAGCGTTTTCCAAGTTGCTCACTCTATTGAACTCATCCGCGTTCAAAGCGCCAAATAGAGCATTCATAGCTTGGGCATCTAAATGAGCATTACGCTCCTCTTGCTCCGTGGGGAGTAGTGGATTAAGAGGCATAACGTAACCCTCATTTACGATTTTCCAAATCTTGGACTCATGGCCTTTAAATAAATTGACATTTTAATTTTCCAATAAGCATAATTTGAGCCATCAAAGAAAGGAGCCTTTCCTATAGCAATTCCCTCACTAGCCATCCTTTTCTCGTTTAGACGGTTAAGTCTAAATCAATGAGAGACCAAGCTCTGATACCACTTGTAGGATCAAGGATAACCGACTAGAGGGGGGTGAATAGGAGGTTTTAAACTTTTAACAATTTAACAATTTTATCGAAATAATAACTTAGTCTAAACAAGTTATACTTCTAGCTATGCAATTTAATCACAATGAACAAGCTAGAAATATAAATGCGAAGAGTAAAGACTAGAAGTAACCACAAGAACACGATGATGTTTTTCCGTGTGGTATCGAAGACTTGCGGTCTTCACTAGTCCACGTTGAGTAAGCTTGACACCTCAAGCCGGCTCCACGGATTAAGCCTTCCCTCGATTACTATGGTTGTTCTTCCTCCGCTCCGGAGATGGCGAACACCAAACCACTCACAATCTTACACCGGCCTCTTCACAATCTTCTTGAAAAGATCACCGTGCTCTCCGCCAAGCCGTCTAGGAGTGCGGCAACACTCAAGAGTAAAAGATCACCGGTCTTCACTTGGCGGCACTCAAGTGCAAATGGATCAACTAGGAGTATGAATGCACTTGAATGAATCTCAACCAACTCACAATAAATGCATAAGAGGTTTTGAGTGTTGAGTGGGTGCACAAGGCTCTATGGATGTTCAATAAAGTGTGTCTAGAGCGGTTGGGGGTATATATAGCCCACACCAACAAAAGAGACCGTTGGAGACAAATTCCCAACTTTCGGGAAAATCGAACGATCATAGCAAAGGAGCGGTCGTCATCGCCTCGAGTCAACGCGATGCCAACGGCTACAATGAGATACTAAAATAGATTTACTAGCCGTTGAGCGCCCGGTCGAACGACCGCGAGCAAAGTCGCGATCGTCCGATTTCCCGGTCGTCTGATTATCTGAACAGTGCGACCGATCGTAGGGTTTCGCGAATGCTCAAGATTTGCAATGGTTCGGAAATATTGAACCGGCATACAAAAATCGGAATGACCGCGGAGCGATCTGCCGTTCCCAAAAGCGAACGTCCGACTTCGGAGGAGTTTCGAGCAGATTTTACACTTGTTCTGCTTTTTATTGAACGGCTCATAAAAATCGAACGACCGTAAAACGGATGCGATCAGTTAGGCACGGCCGATCGACCGATTTCTATGAGAAGGTTTAAGTCGATTTGCGGCGCTCTTGGTTTTATTTAACCGCCACACAAAATTGAACGACCGCATCCCTATGCGATCGATACCACTGACGATACGACCGATTGTGGACAAGTTCTAAAACCATTCAAATCAATTTAAATTTCAAATTCAAATGCATGCATGATCCTAAATTGATCCATATGCCACAAGAACATCTTTGTCAAGCTACTAGCTTTGATCCTCTTAATAGTACGGCATTTAACCTATAATCCGGTCTTCCAACCAAACTCCTAAGACCGGTAAAATGGAAAAAGAGGAACCTAGACTATTTGTACCTGTCTTTGAGTCTTGTGGATCTTCATATTCTCCTTTGGCATGCATCCTTGCGTTAACACATTCACCAATGGGACTTAACCTCGTAAATACTCAATAAACTTGTTAATCCCATAATCACATATTGTCATTAATTACCAAAACAATTTTTAGGGGCCTAGATGCTTTTCAGCTCCGGCCGCCCCGCGACTTGCCGCCGGCTCGACCCGTGTGTGCCTCCCTACACCTGCGCCTCCCCTCACCATGGCCTCCCGGTTCGGTTGCCCTGCTCTCCTACTCCTTCTCAATTGTGCCTGGCTGTGCCCCGGTCCGCTAGCTCCTCCCTATCACCGACCCGAGACCGTGCCTCCGGCTTGGGCCGCTCCCATGCCACCGTCGCCTCCCTTTCGGTTTGGCCTAGTCCCCCGTGCGCTCGTGTCTTTGGTGCTTCGTTCGCGCCCCGGCTCCCGTGGCCGGCCAGCTCGGCCTCTGGCCGCCTTGGCTCGGCCCACGCTCCTACTCCTACCCCGCTGGTTTTGCGGGTGGTGGCTATGGATTCGTTTTCCCCCTTTGCTTTCCCTGTCTATGATTTTGGTTTATGTGTGTTGGCTATTTTTGCGGATGGTAGCCAGGAGCAAGAAATCCAAGAGGAAGTAATGAAGAGTCTGGCCAAAGAAGAAGGGCATGAGTATGCCACGTCAACGAAATATGTACATGTGGACGCCACATCATCTAAAACTAGGGTGGTTTAGGGCGTGGGGGTGATTTGCTCTGGTTTCAATAATTAGGTGGTGTAAAGTGAACGGTTTTTAGTTGAAGGTGTTTTTTGGACTCGGGCCGTAGTTCAAGGGGGTAAAGTGGACTTATTCCGAGAGCAAATGTTAAATCCTTGTTATATCAAATCAAAGTGTATCCCATGCCTTAGGGTTAAGTTAGCGTGCTTATAATTTGGTTTAGCAATTCATTTTTGCCAGTTGCAGCTTTGAGCGTCAAACTAAAGATTAATCGATAGATTATACATCCTGTTGGGTAAGGTGACTCATATGCTAATCCTAATAGTGTTGAAGAGGTGTACGTCAAGGAATCCTAGATAAATTCTAATTGGATTATGATTCCTAGTTCACTTTGGAGAAGAACTAGAGGGGCTATATAAAGCCATAAGATGTAACTAAAGAGAACCCAAGTAAGCCACAAGCCAAACAAGATGAACTCATTCGATGTAGAGGGTGTAAGAGAGGATTAGAAGCTAGACTATTCTTTAGCACTAGATTCTTGTATAAAGCAAGGATCTGATGGTTCTAAAAGGTTCGGAAGGGTTGTGGGAGAGCAACAATCCTTTGTACTGTTTTGATGTTGTGCTTTTCTATTAGCATCTAAGTTTTCACTTTTCATGCATGGATGTAGCAGAATCACCATCACCAAATACTCATGGGGGACACTAAAATTAGTTGTCATATGACAAGCCATATATGATATAAACCCTGAAATTTTCACTATTAATATAAGCTCTCCTTCAACGTTCACTCTTATTTGTCAGCAACCTCACCCGCCCCATTGTTGTTTGTTGTCCCTTTGTTGTGGAGCAAGATGCGAGGCACTAGAACACGTGCAGAAACAGCACCATGGGTACTGTAGCGACATGTGAACAGTATCCAATGATACTATAGCACCACCATTTTCCATGCGCGGTTGATGAGTTTCCTAGGATAAAGAATATTTGGTTAGGTATGTTATTTTGTGATTCCTTATCTATCAAGCTATTATTAGGAATATGATTTTATCTATCAAGAAGATTATTTTTAATAGTTAGAAAGATTAGATTGGATCGATAGGGTTTTTATAGTTTATTTCTTAGGCGTCAAGTCAAATTGTCCTTATGAAAAAAATAGCATGTATCTATTATCAATAAAACAATTTGAAATCAAGAGTTTAACTAAGCCTCAGAGCTTCGCTACCTCGACAAGGAAGAGCCCTGCTGACGGTTAGATGAGGGCGAGTGCCCAACCCTCGATCCTTGGACCCATACCCCAACAACTACCACAACATTTTGTATCAGAACCACCCACCATTGCTTCTGTTGCTGAACTATCTCCTTTCGCCATGTTGAACGCTGGCAACAAAAAGATGATGGCCTCAATTGACAACATGATGTCCATCCTCCAAGAAACGTGGGCAATGAAGGGTCAAATTGAAGGAGCAAGAAGAGGCGTCGCGTGCCATTGCAATGGCAGTGCTACCATCACCATCCTCAACGATTTCACCAATGCCACCCCACTGAGCATCGCTACCCTTGGATGCACCACCGGTGCGGCGCCGCTGGAGGAAGGATGCCGCTGTCCAGTGGCGATCTTTTCCACACAATAGGCAGAGCACAGCGACTGAGGGGTCATCGCCGCCATCGCGTTCTTCCTACCATCGTCACGCTCCATGGCAGTAAGGGCGTAATTGCTGCAAAATGTCGGTTGCCCATGCCACCAGCGTTCCTCAACGCCACAACATGCCAAAATGTTTCTTCCTTGGGCGTCATATGTCGGAGTGCCATTGATCTACTCAAGCGAACCGGCACTAGTACTGTATACTGTTATCAAGATGGGGGCACTAAGGACTTCAACTGTGGCCACCACCGCAGCTCGAGGACGAGCTGCCTCGCCGCAAGAGGTGTAATGCTATGGAGCAAGACGCATGGCACTAACACGCATGCGAACAATACCGCAGGGGGTACTGTAGCGACGTGTGGACAATACCTGTAGCAGCGTCGATACTGTAGCACCATTATTTTCCATACATGGTTGATGAGTTTCCTAGGATAAAGAATATTTGGATTGGTATGTTATTTTGGGATTCCTTATCTATCAAGTTATTGTTATGGATATGATCTTATCTATTAGGAAGGTTATTTTTAAGGGAAAATTAGCTCAGTGACATTGCGTTAGAGCGTAATCGAAGGAACGACACTTCGTTCATGACGCACTGGAAAATAACATCGCGAACACCGAAAAATTAGACGAATGACATCACCACTAGTTACTTCCGTTTCTAGAATTTTTTAAAAATAGAAATTGAGCTAAAAAAATTATCAATTTTTTGTGGAGCCTCTCGACACAATTTAATTGCTTGTGTATTTTTTTAAAAACTTTATACATTCTGATTTTGTCTATAAAATTTATTTAAGTATACTATTTGTAGGAATTTTCTAATATAGAAAATGAGGTCCAAACATTATGAAATTATTTTTTAGGCTCTTTACACAGTGGACTTGATTGTGTAATTTTCGAATTTTACAAAATTAATTAATACAATTTCACAATGCCCACTGTCTGAAGAGTCTAATATTTCATATTATAAGGACATTATGAAATTGCATTAATTAAATTTGTAAAAATTCTAGAAAAATTACACAATCAAGTCCACTATGTAAGGAGTCTAAAAAAAATTCATAATGTTTGGACCTCATTTTCTATATTAGAAAATTCCTACAAACATTATACTTAAATAAATTTTAGAGATAAAATCAGAACGTATAAAGTTTTTTTAAAAAAATACACAAGCAATTAAACCGTGTCGAGAGGCTCCACAAAAAAATGATAATTTTTTTAGCCCAGTTTCTATATTTAAAAAATTCTGAAAATGGAAGTAACTGGCAGTAATGTCATTTGTCTAATTTTTCAGTGTTCGTGATGTTATTTTCCAGTGCGTCACGAACGGAGTGTCGTTCCTCTGATTACGCTCTAACGCGATGTCACTCAGCTAATTTCCCCTAGTTTTAATAGTTGCAAAGATTAGATTAGATTGATAGGTTTCCTTATAGATTATTTTTATGCATCAAGTCGGGTTGTCCTATAAAAGGGATAGCATGTATCCATTATCAAAAAAAACAATGAGAAATTAAGAGTTCAATTAAGTCTCAGAGCCTCGCTACCTCAACAGGGAAAAGTCTGGCCGACGGTTAGATGAGGGCGAGTGCAATACCCTCGGTCCTCGGACCCATACCCCAACGACTACCACAACACCCTTCAACCAAAAAGAGTTTTTTGTTTGCATATATAAGTTGAACTCCATCATTAAATTAGGCTACTTTGAATATTAACACTGCTCCAAAGTACTTCTTTGACCACTTATTGCTATTGTAATATGTTATTATTAATCACAAAAATATATGTTATGGAAATATATTTCAATCTACTAATACAGAATTCAGGTGTCCAAGCTTGATACATTTTTACATATTAATGGTCAAAACTAAAAAGGTCTGACAGCACAAATTGTAGGATGTACTACTTTCGTAACGAGGGGACTAATATATATTAAGTAGAATATGAATGACATCTCAAAGTAATCTTTCGTCAATTTCCAAATAAAGTTGCTTGAAGACAATACTTATCTCCCCCGTGTAAACCTACATCATTGATCGATGTGCATAGTAAAAAATTCAATCATGAAACAACTCACTATCAGTTAAATAAGCATAATATACTACACCATTAATCAGTCCTTTCAGGAGCGCTTGTATTCATCATGAGGCCAATGAGCTGTGAGACCCCGATGTTTATTAGGCTCATAATACTTAGTCATCCGATTGACCCTAGTATTATCAACCAAATAAACCCGGTCTCGAGAGATGTATACTTCCCAGAATGCAGTATACATACCTCACAACAAAAGAATGTATCAATTCCATACAACGCATAGAACATAAGCAACAAACCAGAAGTTAATATTAATATGGAATAGATATTACAAAAGAGAGGCCCTTAGGCCAAATAACAACAATTCTACAAAGATAACAATGAAGCAAAAGTGCCATAAAGATGGCTATAACACAAAGCCAATCAGTGTGCCTTAACCCCTAGGCATCTGACCGACCGCCAAGCTAGTCGTCAAGAAACGCAACACGTAGCACAAAAGAGAGGCTCTTGGAGCTCTCCTTCTTCCTCTGCAACAAAAGCCACAAAATTGCCACAACCACGGCGATGAGTACATAAAGTACTCGCAAGACTTACGTGTGAGATAACAGAACTATAAATAGCTACATGCAAGCTTTATTTAAGTGGATGAGGCTTTGGACTCATTTTAGCATAAAGCAACATTTATTTGCAATAACATAATAGATTGAAGGCAATTTGACAAAGCATTTTTAAATGTTGAAGTAACAACAAGATAATAACATAATAACAATAACAAGAACAATCCTGGAAGTGACTAACCCAAGTCACCACAACAATAGCATGAACTCCCGTTCATACCAACCATGTCAAGTTTTAATTAAAGGTTGTAGTCTAGTCTTGAACGACCTTACCAAGCATGTCCATAACCTAGGGCGAGGCTATTCAATAGTATTATCCTGCAGGTGTACCACTGCACCCACACGTCGATCGCCTTTCCTTTACGCACACTTCCGAAGGTGTCTTTGCACGGCTAAGTCCTCTGAGACCTTTCCAAAGGATGAATGCTAATTACGAGCTGCACAACCCACGGGAGAAGGAGACATCACAACCTTCCCTAAGCTAATGCTCCCTCCCACACTATACATATACATTTGTTTTTGAAAACACACCAACCGAGCTCGCTCATAATTAACACCTCCTAGAGTACTTAGTCAAGAGGGTTCCATATGCCCTCAAGTGGTTAGTACGCTAAATCGCTTGGCTTAGTGACCCAAGTACTCGGTCCTTAGGGACCTGCATACCACCACATTCCAAAAACCGCACCATCCATCCAATATGCCCAAGTCTAAATCAATCTTTTATTTTCAGTTTTTGATTTTACAAATTAATCAAGGCACAAGTGCTGGACATATAGGAGTAATAATCATTTTTGAGTGATCAAGACCATCGACTAAGTCGATGATCGCCCAATACTACCGATAGCTAAGCATGTCTAAGCAATTTACATCGAAACTACTAAGTGATAAGAGCTCATCCAACGAGCTCCCACCACAGCACATAACCTAGGCTCATGGTAGTAGAGGATGAACAATTCCTACAGATTATGCAACTATAGGCTTGCTAGCGACATTTAACACAAAGTAGCATGCATACATAGAAGTAAAACAATATATTAAGCTTTAAAGTAATGGGACAATGATGGAAATGATCAAACTGCTTGCCTTGTTGCTGTTGCTCAAATTGTGGCAGAGGGTCGCTCTCGGGATCACCACAAATGTCGGCCCTAACGGAAAAGCGAGAAAGAACCGATAAGAACGACGAAAACACAACAAAGACAGCACAACAAACGAACTCCAAATACTCTGAAATTTCTACAGCAGCAAGACAATGATTTATCATGAATTTAGCAACAAGAACCAATTGATTTGGATTCTTAATGCAAAAGATATGATGAAATCAATTCTGCTCAGCCTAAAAAAATACCAAACTGCACTATTCACTAATTTAATTATGAGGCAACATTTTCTAGAACAGAGGTGAAGCTGAAATTTTTACTGTAAAACCAGCACCTCATGAGATGAATAACACAATTGAGTTCACCTCATTTGGAGCTATATTGCACTTTCTATAATCTTTCAAAAACAAGAACTTGAACAAAATTATAATGCACAAGTCCTCATTTTCCTAACAGCAACATGCTCAAAACTAATTTTCACAGTGAGTTCATTATGAGAGGAAACCAACAAAGTTGGTCTCCCCCAAAAATAATCTATAGAGCATTAGTTAGGTATTTTACAAGTTAAGCATTGATTTTAAGTGCACATTTTAAAGTTGGTTTTAAAATCTAAAGGCAAACTGTGCTCTGGAGCTGAACTCAACTTACAATCATTTTTGGATTAAAGTCAAGTTCAAGACAGAGCTAACACAATTTGAATGACCTCATTTGGAATTAAAATGAAAGAGATATGAAATTCTAAAGTCTATACCTTATTTCACCATCGAGGAGTTCCAAGGACTTCAACAATGGCACCACAAGAGAGGAGGTGAGTGAGGGAAGAGCTCACCAACATCGGGTATGACAGGCTCCAAGTGTGTAAAGGAAGCCAACGGGGGAGCTCGAGTGGACACTTATAGCCTGAGGTGAAGGTTATGAGCTGGGGCTAAGCTCCATGGTGAGCTTAGCCCACGGGTTGGTCCATGGGGTGGACAAGACACAAAGGTGACAACTGGCGGTCCGAGTGGACATGAGAGCGGAAGGTGACCAAAGATTAAATGCGGTCAAGAAAGAGTCATTAAAGGTGCACAGAGGCTGGCGGCGCGATTAACTCCACCGCTCAGAGCACGCATGCGCGCCAGAGGAAGGAGAAGAACAGGGGAGGTCCTTATGACCGTTGGATAAGACCTGGGGAGGTCCTAACCATCGGATCTCATTTTCGAACCGTTATGCTTTAAGCGGCTGGGTGGAGGTCCCAGCCACACGATCAAGGATGGGGAGGTCGTGGCCCTCCGATTTCCTTAATCGCGAAAACGCACGTGAGGAAAAGGGACAGGAGGTCCAAAGCGTTGGATCTCCATCCAGCAGTCGCGGACCTCCAGTGAGGACTTAACCGCACGCGATCAAAAAGACATGAGGGGAGGTCATGGCCTTTGGATTTAAATCCAAGGGCACACAATGACCGGGGAGGTCTGATATGATGCGCAACAGGCAAGGGAGGTCAGGACCGTTAGATTTAGATCTAAGGGCTACGATCAAAAGAGGTGGAGGTCCTGAGCTTGCGCAACGCACAAGGGAGGTCAGGGCCTTTAGATTTCGATCTAAGGGCTACGATCTCACGTGCGCTGGGGAGGTCTGGTGCGCATGAGACAAAAAGGAGGTCGTGACCGTAGATTTTAATCTAACGGTGCACAACAAAAGATGGGGGAGGTTGTGAGTGCTTGATAGCACGGGGAGGTCGTGAGCTGTTGGATTTGATCCAATGGCTACGACCTTGGTTAGGTGGGAGGTTTGCTTAGTTTAACAGTGAGGGAGGTCGGGGCCATGGATCTTGGATCCAAGGGCTATGACCTCACGCAGTGGGAGGACTGTTGAGTATGTTGAGGAGGAGGTCGTGGTCGCTGGATTTGATCCAACGGCCACGACCTCAACAAATGGGATGACCTCGCCGCGATGGTTTAACAAATACGAGGAGGTCTTTGAAGTTTAACACACGGGGAGGTCATGATCGTGGATCTTTGATCCAACGGTTCTGACTGATGAGGGGGAGGTCCTTGCGGTGTTAATCATGAGGAGGTCGTGGTCATTGGATGTAAATCCAACGAATGCGACCGATCAAGGTGGAGATGAGGTCTGCACGAGGTGCAGAACACGGTTGAAATGGGACCAACTTTGAACATGGCTAGCCCAAGGAACAAAGTAGGCTTTTAAATTTAGTTTTTAACAAATGAAACTTAGCAGAATTATTTGAGATAGCAATTGAACTCCAAATTTGATGAAATTTTAACTGGAGCTTGTTGACAATGAGATCAACTTTGCATAAAATTTCCAGAGGTTATTATGCAATGCATTTTTCTCAGGAAATTCATGAAGGTTGTTTAAAGGATTGTTTTACCTCCAAAATTTATCAAACTAGTTTTACAACTTGTGATATTTTTTCAGAGGGTCCCATATCAGTTTTTGGGACCAAGGAAAATATATTCCAAATGTTTGGCACAAGATTTAAGATAATTGGAAAATGAGTTTGATTTTTGGTCAACAAGAGCTTTGTGTTTTGGATTACACAACTCTTGGACAAGAATCACATAAGATTTTAGGGTTTTTCAAGATGTGAGAAAAGTTTTAATTTCTACACATATAATTATACTTGATTAACCCTAATTATACATTTGGGATGTTACAAAATCTCCCCCTTACAAAAATCTCGTCCCGAGATTTGGCTCACTCGATAAAGAAAGATGGATAGTCCGCGACGCAGATCTTCTCTTTCCCAAGTAGCCTCATCCTCGTAATGGTTTGACCACTTGAACTTTAAGGAACTTGATGGTCTTATTCCTTGTCCTTCGCTCGGACTCATCGAGTCGCGAACAGGTGCTCGCGATAGGTCAAATCTTCACGGACATCGAGGGTTTCCAACGAGCTTCCTCGGTTGGAACACGGAGGCACTTCTTAAGCCGGGACACATGGAAAACATCATGTACCCCTCAAGTGCAGTAGCAACTCCAACTTATAGGCAATAGTTCCTTCTTCTCGATAACGCGTAGGGACCGACATATCGAGGAGCCAACTTGCCCTTGACGCCAAACGTTGATGGCCCTTCAAAGGAGAGACTTTGAGATAAACAAAGTCATTAGGCTCAAAACGTAACTCACGCCGACGGCGGTCCGCATAGCTCTTTTGCTGGATTGAGCTGCAGGCGCAAACGCCACGAATAAAATTTGGACTTGGCGCTCGGCCTCATTGATTGAGTCCGCCAAAGAGAGGTCTCTCACCGGTCTCGACCGCTCAACGGGTTCTACACTTTCTCCGTACAAGGCCTCAAATGGTGCCATGTCGAGACCGGCTGAAAATTCGTTGTTATAAGAAAACTTCGGCGAATGGCAAGCATTTCTCCCAATGCTTCCCATAGGAAAGGACACAAGCACGAAGCATGTCTTCCAAAACTTGGTTGACCTCTCGGTCGACCATCGGTTTGGGGTGATATGCCGTCTTTGAAAGCAAGACGAGTGCCCATGGCCTCTTGCAAGCTATGCCAAAACGAGATGTGAAAAGGATCCACGATCCGACACAATCGTCTTGACACACCGTGCAAACTCACGATGCGGGCGATATAGAGCTCCGCCAAAAGACCTACCCAAGTTCGGTCTTGACGGAAGGAAATGTGCCACCTTAGTCAATCGATCGATGACGACCCAAATGGCATCATTCTTCTTGAGGGACGTGGGTAGACCGTGATGAAATCCATTCGATCGAATCCCACTTCCACTCGAGAATTGGCAAAGGTCAAGCGATCCAAAGAGACGCCGATGCTCGGCCTTGACACGACGACACACACGTCGCGACTCGACAACGAACCGCAATCTCCTCTTCATTCGGGTCCACCAAAATCTCTGGCGGAGATCTTGATACATCTTTGTGGCCCCGGATGAATGGATAAAGGCGAATCATGGGCTTCATGGAGGATTAAATTCGCAACTCCATGTCCTTTGGAACCACAAAGTATTGCCGCTCAACCTCACAACACCATGCTCATCCTCGAAAAAGCACTTGGTCGTTCCGTTCTTGACATTTGCCTTAATGTGGCTCACTCCCAAATCCGATGCCGAGCGTGATTTGATCCGATCCACCAAGGTTGGTTGCACAACCAAGGCAATGAGAGAACCACGCTCAACTAAACCCAAGTTGAGACGCTGAAACTCTTCCGAAGAGCGGGTCAAGCTCCTGGACAACAAGGCATGGCAATGCGCTTATGACTAAGCGCATCGGCAGCGACATTAGCCTTGCCCGGATGGTAGTGTATACCCATGTCATAATCCTTGATCAACTCCAACCATCTCCTTTGCCCGAGGTTCAGTCGGGTTGGGTGAACAAGTACTTGAGGCTTTGTGATCCGAATACACTTCACAACGACACCGATTAGGTAATGTCGCCAAATCTTAAGTGCATGAATCACAGCAGCCAACTCCAAATCATGAGTAGGGTAGTTGAGTTCATGAGGTCTCAATTGCCTTGATGCATAGGCCACTACCTTGCCTTCTTGCATAAGGACACAACCGAGGCCTCGACGAGACGCATCGCAAAAGATATCGAAGTCTGCGATGGATATCGGGAAGAACAAGAACGGAGCGGTGGTCAAACGCTTCTTGAGTATATGGAAACTTGCCATGCAAGCATCAGACCACAAGAACTTCTTGTCCTTCTTGAGCAACTCCGTCATTGGCTTTGCGATCTTAGAGAAGTTCTCGATAAAGCGGCGATAATATCCCGCTAAACCAAGAAAACTCCGCGCCGGTGGTGAAGTGGGCGGACTCCATGAAAGAACATCGGTGACCTTGCTAGGATCAATACTCGCCTCCCGCGAAAGAATATGGCCTAAGAAAGCCACTTCCTTCAACCGTAACGCACACTTGCTTGAACTTCGCAGACAACCGGTGCTCACGTAGCTTGCCTAACACAAGCTTCAGATGCTCGGCATGATCCTCATCGTTCTTGGAATAGATAAGAATATCATCGATGAAGACCACGACAAACTTATCCAAATACTCCATGAATACCGAATTCATGAGGTTCATGAACAAGGCCGAGCATTGGTTGTTAACGACATGACAAAGTACTCGTACAAGCCGTGGCGAGTAGAGAACGCCGTTTTGGAATATCCTCGGGCGAATCTGAACTCGATGATATCCCACTCTCAAATCAATCTTGGAGAAAACTCGAGCTCCAACAATTGATCGAAGAGATCGTCGATCTTGCGGGCAATGGATACTTGTTCTTTATCGTCACTTCATTAAGTGGACGATAATCGACCTTACATCGCAAAGTACCGCCCTTCTTCTTTACGAAGATTGCCGGACAACCCCAAGGAGATGAGCTAGGCGAATGAAACCCTTCTCTTGCAGCTCACTTAACTGCTTCTTTAGTTCTACCAACTCGTTCGGTGGCATCCGATAAGGCCTCTTTGAGATAGGGGCGGTACCGGGAGCCAACTCAATGACAAACTCGAGGTCTCGAACGGGTGGCATCCCCGAAGATCTGCGGGAAAGACATCAACGAAGTCACAAACTGTTGGGACTTCGCTAATATCTAGAGCGGGCTTCGCTTCAAGCGCGAAGAGATGCGGATCTAGCGACCGGTAAAGCTTAACCCGCCACGGAGGACTAGATAGAGATGAGCTTCTGGCGAATCGATTTGCCCCATGTCTTTGGGACAACCAATCCATGCCAAGAATCACATCAAGACTCATTGAACGGAGAAGGATAAGGTTTGCTAAGAAACCTCACGCCGATCTCGATAAGGACATTCCTACACTCAGATTCGGCTCTCAACTTCGAACCAGAGAGCGAATGAGTAAGCGGACCGACAATGGAGAGAAAAGAAGCTCTCCGACAAAGAGCAAAAGACTTCGTAAACAAAGGAATGAGATGCTCTGAATCAAACAAAATAGTAGCGGGATGAGAGTTAACGAAAAGTGTACCTAGCACGGCGCCGGGTGCCTCCCGAGCCTCCTCTGTGGTGATGGCATTGACGCGACCACTACCCACGCCTTGGGTAGCCGGACGATCTTCGGTCCCGAGATGCACCACCTCGGCCCGCCCTCCATTAGGACGAGGGTCGCTCTGTCTTCTTAGGGCATTAGTTCGCATAATGCCCCTTCAGTTGCATGAGAAACATGTGACCCGGCGGCCGGGTTGCGGGGCCGCTCTGGCGACTCGCAGTGCACGGATCGAGACACGGCTGCGAAGGGCGAGGAACAGGGGTGACCTCGGGCGCCAAGAGTGAGAGTGGTACCCGAGATCGCCGGCGGGGCGGAAGAATCGCCTGGATGACTTATGGGCCTCCCACTTGCGCTATGGAGTCCATAATCTCGAGCCGCATGCTCGGCGACGATGGCCTTGTCGACCAAGGTCTGAAAATCGTGAAAGTCGACAATGGATAGCTTGTCCTTCACTCCTCGGACAAGCCACGCTGAACTTGGCACCTTAGCCATATCGGTGGCCACATCCTCGTGAGCATAACGAGCTAGATGGTTGAACTCGTAGGCATACTCCATGATGAAGCTCGCCTTGCTTGAGCGCAAGAAACTCCCCTTCTTGATCTCCATCAAGCCGGCAGGATGTGAGCTGACGGAAGGCGATCTGAAACTCCTCCCAAGAAACGGTGTGGTCTGCGGGCTGCATGGCGAGAAAGCTCTCCCACCATGACAAAGCCGCACCCTCCACCGGTGCGACGCGAACAGCGCCTTCTCGTGCTCCTCGCAGCAGGCGATCTGGCTTACGCTCCACAAGACGGCCAATCGTCCGCATCCAAAGGGTCCTCGGGCCGGGGAAAGGGTAGAGTAGTCTGAAGAAACTCCGCGAGTCCTCCACGCGGTGATGGGCATTCCTCGCCCGCATCCTCAAGCTCCGGTAAGTGCGGTGGTGTTGCGCGATGACGCCCAAGAGAACTCTCCGGTCATCCGCGCGGTTGCGCTTCGATCCAAGAAGAACCTCGGCCATGGTCGGAGGAGGAGGAAGCTCCTCGTCCGACCACCGATCGCCTTGGCCGCTACGAAAAGTCCGCCATCTGTTACAAGAGATTTCGGTTAGCAACTAATACCCGAAAAACAAAGCCTTAAAGAAAGCAAAAGCGATCGACTAGGGGAATGGAATATCACCCCAAACGAAAGCCAAATCAGCGGTTATTTAAACTTTAAAAAGCTTCTAAAAGACTCTAAAAACAGCCAAGAAACACCAAACGCAAGGCTCAACTTCTCAATTCAACTAACCCGTATTGAATGAACGAGTAATTGGTCGAGAAGATTAAAATCAGATTGTAGGGTGAGAGTTAATGCTACTAAAGAGCAAGGTTAAATCAGCGAAATAAGTGTTAGATACTTAGCTAACTAGTATCACATCTTACCCTTTTATTCCCACAAGTTTTAGTTGATTAACCTCTCATTATCTATCCTAATTAGACACCTTTGAGACTGCTGTCCGGAAATTTGATGCTTGCTGTCCAGATTTCGCATCCAAGCTCCTTGTCGAATCACCGACTCGTAACTTCAAAACCTTGTAGTGGGCAGCTCACACTTCAATTTGCCAATCTCATTGGTTCTCCCAAAACCCAGTGTTAATCGATAACATCTATTTTGTAGAAGGGAAGAGAGGAAAACAACTTTTAAAACTCAAATTAGAGTGGGATGAGAAGAGAAAGCTAAGATAGGTAAGGAATAAAATCCGAGAATTTCCTAAGCTTTCAAAACTCATTTGATGCTTTGAAAATAGGTTTTCAAAATATCCTAAGGACGACCAAGCTTGCGTTACTACGGTCATAACGGCTCTGATACCAACTTTTGTGAGACCCCGATGTTTATTAGGCTCATAATACTTAGTCATCCGATTGACCCTAGTATTATCAACCAAATAAACCCCGGTCTCGAGAGATGTATACTTCCTGAATGCAAGATACATACCTCACAACAAAAGAATGTATCAATTCCATACAACACATAGAACATAAGCAACAAACCAGAAGTTAATATTAATATGGAATAGATATTACAAAAGAGAGGCCCTTAGGCCAAATAACGACAATTCTACAAAGATAACAATGAAGCAAAAGTGCCATAAAGATGGCTATAACACAAAGCCAATCGGTGTGCCTTAACCCCTAGGCATCTCGACCGACCGCCAAGCTAGTCGTCAAGAAAAAGCGCAACACGTAGCACAAAAGAGAGGCTCTTGGAGCTCTCCTTCTTCCTCTGCAACAAAAGCCACAAAATTGCCACAACCACGGGCGATGATGTACATAAAGTACTCCGCAAGACTTACGTGTGAGATAACAGAACTATAAATAGCTACATGCAAGCTTTATTTAAGTGGATGAGGCTTTGGACTCATTTTAGCATAAAGCAACATTTATTTGCAATAACATAATAGATTGAAGGCAATTTGACAAAGCATTTTTAAATGTTGAAGTAACAACGAGATAATAACATAATAACAACAACAAGAACAATCACGAAGTGACTAACCCAAGTCACCACAACAATAGCATGAACTCCCGTTCATACCAACCATGTCAAGTTTTAATTAAAGGTTGTAGTCTAGTCTTGAACGACCTTACCAAGCATGTCCATAACCTAGGGCGAGGCTATTCAATAGTTTTATCCTGCGCAGGTGTACCACTTTACCCACACGTCGATCGCCTTTCCTTTACGCACACTTCCGAAGGTGTCTTGCACGGCTAAGTCCTACGAGACCTTTCCAAAGGATGAATGCTAATTACGAGTGCACAACCCACGGGAGAAGGAGACATCACAACCTTCCCTAAGCTAATGCTCCCTCACACACTATACATATACATTTGTTTTGAAAACACACCAACCGAGCTCGCTCATAATTAACACCTCCTAGAGTACTTAGTCAAGAGGGTTCCATATGCCCTCAGCGTGGTTAGTACGCGAAATCGCTTGGCTTAGTGACCCAAGTACTCGGTCCTTAGGGACCCAGGCATACCACCACATTCCAAAAACCGCACCATCCATCCAATATGCCCAAGTCTAAATCAATCTTTTATTTTCAGTTTTTGATTTTACAAATTAATCAAAGCACAAGTGCTGGACATATAGGAGTAATAATCATTTTTGAGTGATCAAGACCATCGACTAAGTCGATGATCGCCCAATACTACCGATAGCTAAGCATGTCTAAGCAATTTACATCGAAACTACTAAGTGATAAGAGCTCATCCAACGAGCTCCCACCACAAAGACATAACCTAGGCTCATGGTAGTAGAGAATGAACAATTCCTACAGATTATGCAACTATAGGCTTGCTAGCGACATTTAACACAAAGTAGCATGCATACATAGAAGTAAAACAATATATTAAGCTTTAAAGTAATGGGACAATGATGGAAATGATCAAACTCCTTGCCTTGTTGCTGTTGCTCAAATTGTGGCAGAGGGTCGCTCTCGGATCACCACAAATGTCGGCCTAACGGAAAAGCGAGAAAGAACCGATAAGAACGACGAAACACAACAAAGACAGCACAACAAACGAACTCCAAATACTCTGAAATTTCTACAGCAGCAAGACAATGATTTATCATGAATTTATCAACAAGAACCAATTGATTTGGATTCTTAATGCAAAAGATATGATGAAATCAATTCTGCTCAGCCTAAAAAATACCAAACTGCACTATTCACTAATTTAATTATGAGGCAACATTTTCTAGAACAGAGGTGAAGCTGAAATTTTTATCTGTAAAACCAGCACCTCATGAGATGAATAACACAATTGAGTTCACCTCATTTGGAGCTATATTGCACTTTCTATAATCTTTCAAAAACAAGAACTTGAACAAAATTATAATGCACAAGTCCTCATTTTCCTAACAGCAACATGCTCAAAACTAATTTTCACAGTGAGTTCATTATGAGAGAAACCAACAAAGTTGGTCTCCCCAAAAATAATCTATAGAGCATTAGTTAGGTATTTTACAAGTTAAGCATTGATTTTAAGTGCACATTTTAAAGTTGGTTTTAAAATCTAAAGGCAAATCTGTGCTCTGGAGCTGAACTCAACTTACAATCATTTTTGGATTAAAGTCAAGTTCAAGACAGAGCTAACACAATTTGAATGACCTCATTTGGAATTAAAATGAAAGAGATATGAAATTCTAAAGTCTATACCTTATTTCAGTTTAACTAAGACCTCACTGGAATTTCTAAAACTCACAAGGGTATGGGAGGACGTGAGCCACAGATCTCAAATCCAACGGCTCAAGACCTCCCAGAGAACATCACACACAGCAAGACGTGAAGTCCAGAGGTCTGGACCTCTTAGCAACTCACATGCGTGAGGTGAGGGGAGGTCGTGGCCGTAGATGGGAAATCCAACGGACCACAACACAGAAGGAGGTCCTAACGGACCAGATCTAAAGGGAGGTCCTCAACGGTTGAGATCTTCCAAAGGAAGGTCCAAACTATCAAGATCTCCCCGAGGAAAATCTACATCGTCGAGGACCTCACAGGGAGGTCTGGGACGGTCCAGATGTTCCAAGGAGGTCCTCGATGGTTCAGATCGTCCGAGGGAGGACCTTGACGGTCAAGATCTACCCGGGAGGTCATGAGCAGGTGAGACAACCTAGGGAGGTCCTAAGGGAGGTCCTAACGCCACAGACCTCCGTGGAGGTCTCGACGGCCACGATTGCGTGCAAGGGAGGTCTTGGGCGCTCAGATCTCCTTGGAGGAGGTCATGGAGGTCCTGCACCAGCTTTAACTTCGCGCCGCAGCGCTGACATGAATAAATGCGCTACCGACATCAAGGAGGTCCGCTACGGAGGTCTTAAATGCACGCACTAAAGGGTGGATTAAAGGCGCTAAGACATCCAATGATTACAATGATGGGAGCAAATGATTAGCGCATTAAACATGGAGGATTTACGTCCTAAAACGACAACGACGCCGCCGTTGTGTCCGACAAAAACCCGCGCAAAGATGTGGTCATCGCCGGCGATGTAGAGCCCGCCGGTGAGGTCCAATGATACCGCGGTCCGCAATAACCATGCGCACCCAATGGTCCTCCTCTCAACGGCGGCGACGGCCTGAACGCCGGCGAGCCGAGAGGGCAAAATTGACCAGCACGGCCAAAACCGAAAAGCAAAAATGAAGCTCCGCGCAACAATCAAGCTGGTGCCAACTTAAGCTCCGCGACATTCATTCATGCGGGTGCCAGCACTAAAGGACTAACAGGAGGTACCTGGAGGTCCTAAGGTGCTGGGGAGGTCGTGGAGGTGATGGCCGGAGTTGGGGAAGACAATGAAGCTTGACTCAAGGCACCGGCTCAAGCTCACTTTGTCCACCTCTGAAAAATGCCCAAACAAAATAAGTTAGGGTTAACTTCCAGGAGGTTTGGGGAGCACAAAGTGAGCAAGGGTTGAAGAAGGGAGCCACTGGAACCCTTAAGTCACTGAGGAGTTCCAAGGACTTCAACAATGGCAGCCACAAGAGAGGAGGTGAGTGAGGAAGAGCTCACCAACACTGGTATGACAGCTCCAAGTGTGTAAAGGAAGCCAACGGGAGCTCGAGTGGACACTTATAGCCCGAGGTGAAGGTTATGAGTGGGGCTAAGCTCCATGGTGAGCTTAGCCCACGGGTTGGTCCATGGGGTGGACAAGACACAAAGGTGACAACTGGCAGTGTCTGAGTGGACATGAGAGCGGAAGGTCGACCAAAGATTAAATGCGGTCAAGAAAGAGTCATAAAGGTGCACAGAGGCTGGCGGCGCGTGCTCCACCATCGCCAGAGCACGCATGCGCGCGCGAGGAAGGAGAAGAACAGGGAGGTCCTTATGACCGCTGGATAAGACCAGGGAGGTCCTAACCATCGGATCTCATTTTCAAACCGTTATGCTTTAAGCGGTGGGTGGAGGTCCCACCACACGATCAAGGATGGGGAGGTCGTGGCCCTCCGATTTCCTTAATCGCGAAAACGCACGTGAGGAAAAGGGACAGAGGTCCAAAGCGTTGGATCTCCATCCAACAGTCGCGGACCTCCAGTGAGGACTTAACGCACGCGATCAAAAAGATATGAGGGAGGTCATGGCCTTTGGATTTAAATCCAAGGGCACACAATGACCGGGAGGTCTGATATGATGCGCAATGAGCAAGGGAGGTCAGACCGTTAGATTTAGATCTAAGGGCTACGATCAAAAGAGGTGGAGGTCTGAGCTTGCAACGCACAAGGGAGGTCAGGCCTTTAGATTTAGATCTAAGGGCTACGATCTCACGTCTTGTTGGGGAGGTCTCAAAAGATGAGACAAAAAGGAGGTCGTGACCGTAGATTTTAATCTAACGGTGCACAACAAAAGATGGGGAGGTTGTGAGTGCTTGATAGCACGGGAGGTCGTGAGTCGTTGGATTTGATCCAATGGCTACGACCTTGGTTAGGTGGGAGGTTTGCTTAGTTTAACAAAGAGGGAGGTCGGGGCCATGGATCTTGGATCCAAGGGCTATGACCTCACGCAGCGGGAGGACTGTTGAGTATGTTGAGGAGGAGGTCGTGGTCATGGATTTGATCCAACGGCCACGACCTCAACAAATGGGATGACCTCACTGCGATGGTTTAACAAATGAGGAGGTCTTTGAAGTTTAACACACAGGGGAGGTCATGACCGTGGATCTTTGATCCAACAGTTACGACCGATGAGGCGGGAGGTCCTTACGGTGTTAATCATGAGGAGGTCGTGGCTGTTGGATGTAAATCCAACAGGCTGCGACCGATCAAGGTGGAGATGAGGTCTCACGAGGTGCAGACATGGTTGGGCTGGACCAACTTTGAACATGGCTAGCCCAAGGAACAAAGTAGGCTTTTAAATTTAGTTTTTAACAAATTGAAACTTAGCGTAATTATTTGAGATAGCAATTGAACTCCAAATTTGATGAAATTTTAACTGGAGCTTGTCGACAATGAGATCAACTTTGCATAAAATTTCCAGAGGTTATTATGCAATGCATTTTTCTCAGGAAATTCATGAAGGTTGTTTAAAGGATTGTTTTACCTCCAAAATTTATCAAACTAGTTTTACAACTTGTGATATTTTTCAGAGGGTCCCATATCAGTTTTGGGACCAAGGAAAATATATTCCAAATGTTTGGCACAAGATTTAAGATAATTGGAAAATGAGTTTGATTTTTGGTCAACAAGAGCTTTGTGTTTTTGGATTACACAACTCTTGGACAAGAATCACATAAGATTTTAGGGTTTTTCAAGATGTGAGAAAAAGTTTTAATTTCTACACATATAATTATACTTGATTAACCCTAATTATACATTTGGGATGTTACATGAGCCAATATATATACAAGTACAGGCATGACATATATGCAAGTAACCCCTTATAACAGGGAAAATACATGAGTAATAATACAGATCTAGCCCCCGCCCCTAAACTTAGGCAAAATTGGATATATGTCACTAAAAAACATGACACTTCGAGATATGTCACTCAGTATTATGAAATTAGATATATGCCACTCCAGTTTCTTAATTGTTCCTTTGAAATTTGTCATTATCTCCACTTTTCTCTCATTTTCTTTTCTTTTCTCTTATTTTCCCATCCATTCCCTAATGAAGTTCCTATTTTGCCCCTCATCTAATCGGATACATCCCTGATCCATACGATTTCCGCCATTTCCACATGCTAGAGAAACTTGAGCGAGCTCAAGCGAGGCCAACGCTGCCTCCTCCGAGCACCCCGTCAGGTCCGACCCTGCTGGCCTTGGCCTCCCAGAGCTCCTCCCGGTCCCCCTCCCAGTGTCACCGTGTGGTCCCTCCTCACCTCCCCTGTGTTGGGCCACGGGTAGCCTATGATAGCAACAAACAAAATTTTTTCTACCACACAATCTAGGAAGCCAAGCAAGTAGATGATCACAGATCGTTACCACCAGACGCGCAGAGCAGCGGAAAAAGGGTTGGAGCAGCCTGGTCCAACGTAGAGCGCGTTGATGTAGTGGTCGTAGTCGATCGTCCAAATACGAGCAAGTCGATCAAATGGTCGTAGTCGATCGCCTAGCGTCGAGCAAGTCGATCTGGCGTCTCGCGAGTCAATTGTCTCCTCCAAAGAATCTCTGTAGGATCATCCTCAAAGCGCCTTGATCGCGATGGCGCCTCTACGGTATCCACACGTCCAGAGAAGGAACAACCATATGTCGGTGTACTAGCACCAAGTCGCACGGCAGAGCTCTCAGGAAGATGGCGGCTAGGGTTTTGGTGGTGTAAAAGCTTGTCATGCCCAACAGCCTCATGCATCTCCTTATATAGTGCTCGTGACGGATCCTATCCGAACACATTTGACGAATCGTATCCGTACTGGTTTGTTCTAACCCGTTAAGTGTGTGACCCTATAGGTTCATGCGTAATCGATTGTGACTCGAAAACCCTTTCCGACCACGAGTCGTAGCGGTTTCTAGCAGAACATAGCGATTCCCGAATACACATAAATTATATCGGACGAACCTTGATGTAATATGATCTACGACTAGGTCTTCATCACTTACAACCAGGTCTTATCTCTATATGACTAGTTCGTATTTGGTCACGACCAGTTCGTAACTCCTTACGACCAGGTTACGACCACTCTATGATTACGTTCGACCAGTGTACGACCAGGTCCTCATCACTTACGACCAGGTCTTATCTCTATACGACCAGTTCGTATTTGGTCATGACTAGTTCGTAACTCCTTACGACCAGGTTACGACCACTCTGTGATTACGTTTGACCAGTCTACGACAGGTCCTCATCACTTTGTGATTACGTTCGACCAATCTACGACCAGCTCATATCTCCATACGACCAGTCCGTAACTGTTCCAACTAAGCGACCTACTCGTGTATACTCCCTTTGCCTCACGATGTCTGGTTGAACTCCAAGTGAGATGTTGTGTCATCCATGGACTGTTCAATACTTTCCTGATCGAGTGTTAGATAACTTTACGTGGTCGAACACTTCAACCACTAGTGGCATGACCATGCACTTTCATTATCCGACCACAACGAGGGCCCGAGACATCTCTCTGTTATGTTAGAAGGGCAAATCCATATCGACCAAATACATTCCTCTGCATGTTTCATAGCATACCCGAAAGCTACCTTTATAACTACCAAATTCGGTGTAGCGTTTGGCAACCCCTAAGAGTGCTATTACACATGTAGGAAACCATGCTGATCTCAGATCTAAGGATTATACATCATCATTGCTTGAGACCAACTAACGACACATAGAATCATAACAATCTCAATAGTGTCTCAAGGTGGGTCTAATCCAACATCATGTTCTCTAACATGTGCCCATATTATTGGTTTGATATCTCCATATCCATGACCCGTGAAACATAGTCATCAACCAATACATATGCTAGTCTATTCATATGTGTCCTCATATGTTTCCGACCAGGGATTGTATAAGAATAATTATCGCAGAAATATAGAGTTTCACAATCAAGTCACATACTTGATAATAAATATTAACAATATTATTCTAGGAACAAGATAACATATTATCCAATATTATGAACATAATAAAATATAATCATCTCTATGATTGCCTCTAGGGCATATTTCCAACACCCTGAGCAAGCTGCAAGTGTGGTCATGCCCGCCTCCCCTGAGCTCTTCATCAGGCCCGACACCTAACAGGCCACCGCGTATCCAAGACCGCCCCCAATTCGCCCATCGCGCCTGGTGCGGCTGCGTCTTCCCTGTCCACGTCGTCGCTCCGGTCGGCGGCCGCGTCTTTCTAAGCCCCTCTTCCCCCAGTCAGCCTGTCGCAAGGATCCAGAGCAGAAGCAGTAGCAGATACCGATCAGAAGAAATCGATACATTGTTCTTGTTGGAATGTGCATTGTACACAATATTGTGAATTCCCATTGAAATTGTTGATGTTGCAACTGTTATGAATATTGTGTGTATATTGAAGAGGCCCAATGGGCAATATATATAGGGTACAAAGGAATATACCCTATATACATAAGGAAATACAAAAGACAGATTCATATCTCTAACATATCTATAACATATCTCTAGCACCCCCCCCCAAATGCAAGGCGTATGCAGTAGCATTGCATTTGGAATGGGTTGACACTAAAATATGGAAAATCAAAAGTCCGAGTCTTCATAATGTCGTCGTAGCATGCAACTCTCGGAAAATATGTCGAGTATCAAAAGATCTTCTCCCATCTGAGGTTGTGCAACAGCCCATAAAGCACAAGGTGCAAGGTTGAGAAAGTCGACCGCGGCAACATAACGAAGAAGATGATGAAACCGACAAACATAGAGAAAGTTGTCAAATCAAGCCGAATAGGAATTGATAGAAATATGACAGCGTAGATCGAAGCCCAAGACGACAGCGGCGTAGTGCACAAGAAGCGCAGCAGCCTTAAAAGCTCGGGGCGGTGGCTAAGAGAAAGCGGTGGCAACATAACGACGATCTACAGCAGCTCAAAAGAAGAGCGGGAACGGCGGCTGTTGCCATGTATAAGGCAATTCCTATGCTTCTATGACTGATAATAAATTTGTTGACTCGCATGGCATAGACGAACTCAAAGATAGAATGGTGCAGACTTGGATGGACACAGCGGAAGAAACTTAATTAGTAGCAGCAAGAATAGCTAGCAGTAGTAGCAAGCAGGCAAGGACGACGGTCAAACAGCAAGGACTAGCAGCAAATAGCACTAGACCAAAAGCTCCACGCAGCCTAATCTGAAAGCAAAGACTCCAAATCAAAATATCTCCTACCAATCTCCCCACACTCTAGCTCGACTAGCCATCCACCCATCCAATCCTTTCTCCTTGCAAGAACTGCGGATCAATTACAGAGCAGCGACGAGCAATCCGCCATGGCCATGGTTGCTTCCACCTCCTTCGCATACCACAAGCCACGCTTCGTGGTGATGTGCAGGAAAAAGGATCGCGGGGACAGGAATCAGGAGCGGGAGAAGGAGCATAAGCACGGGCGGTAGAACTGGGCGGAGATCGCGATGGCGCTTCCTGGGTGCGGCTCCAAGTCGTGCTAACTACGGTGGGTCTAGCACCTGGCTCCAGAGCTGGATAGTCGGCCCTTCACGCCTGAGGAGGACGAGTGCATCGTCCAGCAGCAGCGCGTGCACGACAACAAGTCGGCCACCATCGCGCGGTACGTTCCTGGGCGCCCCGACAACACCGTCAGGAACTGGTGGAACTCCGTGCTCTGCAGCGCGGTATGAGACGACCAGTCGCCCCATGTACCTCAAGCCGTTTCCCCTTGGGGCGGAACTGAAGGAGGCAATACCGATTCGCGGAGGATGATGCGTTGGGCTTGGATCCGGACGAGGTAGAAGAGCCAGCTCGACAACGATGAGGATCTTCAAGGGTTGCCCAGGTTGGTGAGGCGGATCGCAATCCAAAAGAGGATCTTTGATGGCCGGGTTGCTCGCGCGCAGATTGGGATCCAGGGGCACAGGACGGCGTCGAAAAAGAAGGCCATCCTCGGGAACAAAGATTGGTCCTCCCAGGGGTAGCGGCAGAGGAGGCAAGTTGTCGGACCCCAAATTTGGAGCTTGGGATCCACTGTGCATAAGGTGTCATTCCCTAGATCAGTAGCTGACGAGCATAGTTACATTTAGGTTCACTCGCATAACTACGGAAGCTTACAGCAAACACACGGTTAGGTTCATAGTCGAACCACATTTGAACATGAAGGACATCTAGGCAGGTCTTGAAGAGGTCCTGGGATGGTTCTATAGTGATCTCGAGGAGGTCCTGAGTAATCCCGAGGAGGTCCTATGGAGGTCCTGAGGAGGCCGAGAGAGGTCCTGAGGACGTCCGGAGGGGAGGTCCTGAGGTGGTCGAGGGAGGTCCTACGAAGGTCCTGGGAGACTTGGGAGATCCTGAGGAGGTCTTGTGGGACCTGAGGAGGTCCTAGGAGGTTCTGCAGTTCATATGGATGTCCTGGGAGATCTAGGGAAAATCAAGGGAGGTCCTGTAGTTCACGAGGAGGTCCTGGGAGATCCTGAGAAGATCAAGGGAGGTCCAAGGAGGTCCTGTGGTTTATGAGGAGGTCCTGGGAGATCGTAGGAGTTCCTGGGGAGATCCTAGAGGTCATGTGGAGGTCCTAGACCGGCTAAGGGTTGTCCTAAGTCACCTAGTAGCGGTTCTTGAAGATCTAGGGGCGGTCGTAAGACATCTATTTAACGGTTAGGCACAAACTGATCGTGAGTCTTACTCAATATGTGCAGTACTTGATATGAACAGTGCAATCCCATAATATATTACATAAATATCCAGCCGTGCGGCCAACCGTTTACAAAAGCGCCATTTAGGTAGGAGTTTTACAAAAGTCAAGAGTACAGAATAGAAGTCAAGTGCGGAAGCAAAACAAGTTGTGGTGGATCCATTCACTTTGCCCACAGGCAAGCGACTGGGGGTCCCGGCCTAAGCTTCATTATTATCACCACCATCTGGTTCATCCTCCGTGAAGTACTAGTAGGGGTCTTGATCATTCGGGTCTGAAAAGATTATATTGGCAGAGCCTGAGTACACAATCGTACTCGCGAGCCAACACACAATGCAGTTGTATAGATGCAAGGCTAATCAAGGGAAGCTTGGGGTCTTTTATTTGCATAAAGCTAAGTTTGAAATAGACTTAATAGAAAGTCTTCTGACCTAGCATTTTTACAATCCGATTTCAGAAGTGTGTTTTCATTTGTAAAGTACTAGTGGAGGTCCCACCTCCTATACCATTGAGTGGCTCCATTCACCTAATGCTCGGGCTATCCCGTATTTACCACTGGTCTTCGACCAGGCTTTCTCAAATCCCTATGGTCCCACCCCATCCTTCATTTATATCACGAATGGTTTTGTAAAAACGAAAACTATATCAAACAAGTTCTCAGCACCGCTCTTAACCGTGAGCACAGCTATCATGATAGTTTTCTTACTCTGCAGAGTTCGCACACTCTACCCACAAGAGGTAATTGTCTTGATATATACACATGCTTCATTAGACATGTGAATCAAGATGAGATTACCATAAGGCCTTTACAATGCTCATTCCTCGGTGCAGCCCCACCCACTAAGGTTTCCACCGCCTGGTGCCATGCACTTCCAGGAGGCCCCCTCTTGCGTCGTGTGGTTTCGCTGTGGCTTCTTTCCCCTTTACCCACGCCACATTCCCTCAATGGTGAAGCCACGCCAAGGCGATCAAATTAGTTGGCCAGGTTGTACCCATTATAGACTTGTGGTTGCACTGTTTTTGCATGAGAGGTCATTCCAAGATTCGGTCCTTAATTGACCAGGGTGGTACATCCACATACCAACATCTTCTCGTGCCCCCAGCACCAGCCACTCTTTCCAGCCGCCCCAGTCGAAAACAGTTTTTCAGGTTTTATTGTTTTGAAAATATCATTAGCTCAACAGCCTCGGCTGCCCCAAATCATTTTCCAAAGTTTTTAATGATTGTGGTCGGGCAATTTAATGCCCGTATGACATTATATCTAAGCAAGGCTAAGCATGATACTTAGATACAGACTTAGTAACTAGTATGTAATCCATTAAGTCTAGGGTGACAAAGGATAGTGTCCAAGTTCAAGGATTGGAAGTTTATACACAAGTATTTGTTAAGGCATTAATTATGATCTAGACCAATTTAGTTTGATAAAACATAGCAATGCAGTTTTGTAATTTAAAGCAACATAATTTGCAAAAGGTAGGTGCAATATGGTCAAAGTGTTGACTCGCCTTGTTCAGAGTGCTGGTGATCGAGATCCTGATCAACAAACGGTTCTTCAGTCGCCTCGGCTTCTATAATCGCAAAACAACCGGAAAGGCAAATAAGCATATATTCAAACTCAAATCGTTTTCAATATGCAATGAACTCCAAATAATGCCAAATCATAAATTAGAAATATTTGACCAGCACAGTTGAAAACTTAGTGGTTGTCGGATCTGTGGTGGTCGTAGAAGCTACTGTGACTGGGGGAGGTCCTGTTACGACCAGGGGAGGTCGTGAGAGTGTTATGACGGGGGGAGGTCGTGTGAGGGTTATGACTATGGGAGGTCGTGGGAGTATTACGGTCAGGAGAGGTCATGGAGGTGCTATGGCCTAGGAGGTCGTGGAAGCGCCATGACCTGGGGTGGTCGTGGGAGCGTTACGACCAGGATAGTGGTCTTTGCAAAAAAGGGAGGTCATGACCTAGAGAGTGGTCTTTGCAGAAAGGCCAAGAGGGTGGTCTTTGGAAAAGACCAAGAGAGTGGTCTTGAGAAAGAGGTCCTAAGGTCAAGGAGGTAAGGCGCGGCGAAGTGGGGTCGTCCGACCTTGATCGGGTGATCCAAAATGATATGAACGTTCGGACCATTCGAACCTCTCATCTCAATCGGGCCGTCCAATCTGATCGGATGGTCAGTTAGATGGGTGGTCTTGATCATGAGGGAGGTCTTTGTAAAATGGGAGGTCGTGACCAGATAGGTGGTATTGACCAAGAGGGTGGTCTTTGTAAAATGGGATGTCGCGACCACGAGGGTGGTCTTTTGTAAAATGGGAGGTCGTGATCACGAGGGTGGTCTTTGTAAAATAGGAGGTCTATGCAAGGAGGGAGGTTGTGGGAGTGTTAACCGTGCATAGTCGAATGAGAGAAATGTTCAACTACACAGTAGAGGTCAAAAGAAGCGAAGGTTCGACTATATTGATGCAATCGAATAAACCAGCAGAAAAGCCAAAGGAAGAACCAGAGGAAAATCCAAGAGAGAACAAGGCGGCTCGAACTAGGAAGAGTATCTGACTACTAGGAACTTACCGGTACGGAACTGGGGATTGGGCTAGCCAGAGCTGAGCTGGCGACGTGGACCACGACTATGAGAGGAGCTCCGCGCTGCAAGTAGCTTGAGGAAGGTGGGTGGTCTTCGGTCTTCAAAGTTGCTCCCTGGAAGTAGATAGATGGTCCGTCAAGGAGGTCTTGGAGTATCCTGATCGGAGGAGAGGAAGGACAAGTTCAGTAACAGCTTCGACACACAAAAGGGAGAATCTATTGGAAAAGACATTGTTTGGGCCATGGAATAAGAACAATTACATATAACGAGGAAAGTTCTTACCGATGGGCGTCAATGGTAAAGGCTGTGATGGGGTGGCGCTCGACAGAGATGAGCGCTTGAGCTTGTTTGGAGCTCAAGCACACTTGGAGGAGAAAGAGAATGCGGTTAGCACTGGAATGGTGAAGAAAAAGCAATGAGGGGCTTGGAGCAGCTATATACATATAGGCACTTTGACACAGCCCGACAATGAGTCGTGGCTGGTGCTGTTGACGGAGTGGCAGCATAGTGTAGGTGTTGTGATGGTCATTAATGGCCGATTGATAGCCTCTACCAGTGTGCACTCCTAATTGCACTTGGTGCCCGAAAAAAGAGAGAGACACCTAATCGCCCGATCTCTGACCACAGAGGCAGAGGTTGCCGGACTTGACCAACGACCACTCAGGGGAACAGTGTGCGATGGTTAGGAAAAGATTAGGAGTCTCTAGGGTGGTTTTCATTGTGTTGGTATTCTAATATCTTAGAGATCTCTGGCCTTGGTGTCATGCCTACCAGCAAGAGAAATACGATGCAACCAGCATGGAAGCTCGACAATGCATTCAAGAGGTTCAACTATAGTTATCACATGAAAAGATGTAAAAATCCCATATTTTTACATTTATGAATATTTGGGCTATTACCCAAGTAGAGGCTAGGAGGCGGCAGCGGTGGTAAGAAATGTTAACCCTAACCTTTACTTTGATACCATGTTATGAATATTGTGTGTATATTGAAGAGGTCCAATGGGAAATATATATAGGGTACAAAGGGATATACCCTATACAGATAAGGAAATACAAAAGATATATTCATATCTCTAACAGCAACTTGAACTAAAATTGCTGATGTGTGTGATCAACAAACACTGAAATGTGATGTCCAGTTGGTTACATGATCTTAACGAATTGCTTTTGCTCTAGATTTTTTGAAAGACTATGTTTGTAATGTTGAAATGGATTTAAACTACATAGGTGAAATGAAAAGAGCAACATTGTGATGTTGTGCAAGTGACTAGATGGATCAGGGATGTATCCGATTAGACAAGGGGCAAAATAGGAACTTCATTAGGGAATGGATGGGAAAATAAGAGAAAAGAAAAGAAAAGAAAATGAGAGAAAAGTACAGATAATGGCAAATTTCAAAGGAACAAGAAACTGGAGTGACATATATCTAATTTCATAATATTGAGTGACATATCTTGAAGTGGCTTGTATCTGAGTGGCATATATCCAATTTTGCCTCAAACTTATGGTGGACCAACAACATGAAGTTTGGAGAGATAGAAGTTGTGCTGGGCTCTGGTCTGTGCCTTTGTGAAGAAGTCTGCCAACTGAAGTTCTGAATACACATATTGAAGAACAACAACTTGGCCCTGCACCTGTGTCCACATGTAGGAAGCATCAACACCAATATGATTTATAAGCTCATGCTTCACTGGATCTTTAGCAATACTAATAACACATGTACTATTAGACAAAAGAGGAGTGTATGCTGAAACAGAAACACCAAAATCTTCAACTAACCATCATAGTCAAGTAACCTCCGCAGTCAACAAATCCATAGCTCGCAACTCAGCCTCAGCACTCGAACGAGAAACTGTTGTTTGCTTCTTAGTCTTCCAAGCAATGAAACAACCACCAAGAAAAACACAACAGGCAGAGAGAGGCCGGCGATCAGAGTGATTACTAGCCCATGTGGCATTAGAATATGCCTGGAGCTGTAAAGAGCTAGAGTGAGGGAAAAATAGATGATGAGTGATGGTTCCACGAAGATATCATAGAACACGAAGAAGATGACTATTGTGCAGCTGAGTGGGAGCAGAAACAAATTGACTTAAGATATGCACAGGATATGAAATGTCAAGACGAGTGACACCCAGATAAACAAGACTCCCAACAAGGTGACGATAGCAAGTAGGATCAATAAGAGGCTCACCATTAGTGGGCCGAAGATGAACATTAAGCTCCATGGGAGTCTTAGTTGTGCACTGATCATTAAAAGAAGCACGATCAAGAACATCATGGATATACTTTTCTTAGGACAGATAGAAGTCCTCAAGCGTAGAAATAACCTCAACCCCAAGAAAGTAGCGAAGATGACTCAGATCAGACTTGACAAACTGCTCACTAAGATGCTCATTGACAAAAGTGATGCACTGATAATCATCTCCAGTAATGATCATATCATCAACATATAAAAGAAGAAGTGTCCGACCATGAGGTGAAGTGTGAATAAAAAGAGTAGGATCATGAACACTGGCAGAAAAACCAGCTGCAGTGACAACAGAAGAGAAACTATCAAACCAGGCATAAGGAGCTTGTTTGAGGCCATAAAGAGATCAGCAAAGGCGACAAACCATACCCTCAGGAATATAATACCCCAGCGGTGGCTGCATATAAACCTCCTCACATAGCTCACCATTGAGAAAAGCATTCTTGACATCAAGCTGAGAGATGGACCTGCCCAAACAGACGCCACAGCAAGAAGAATGCGAATGGTGGTCATGTGAGCCACAGGAGCAAAAGTCTCATCATAATCACAACCATGCTCTTGCTGAAACTCATGTGCCACGAGACGAGCCTTGTAGCGCTGAAGAGAACCATCAGAGCGGGTCTTAACCTTCTAGACCCACTTGCACATGATAGGAGTAGCACGCGCAGGATGAGGGACAAGATCCCACGTGCCAATACACTTAGGAGCAGCAATCTCCTCTGCCATCGCATGTTGCCACTCCTAATGAACAGCAACATCACAATAAGAGGTCGGTTCGGCAAGAGCAGCAGTAGCAAAACCAAAGCGCGTAGGAGGTTGAATAGACTGGCGATCACGAAGAGCATATCGAGGAGAGGATCCTCAACTCGCGGGCGACGAGTGTAGTAGAGAGGATAAGAAGGAACAAGGTTAGGAGGAACCTCTAGAGAGGGTATTGATGGCGAAGGAGGCACCGACGATGAAGGAGCCACCAACGGGAAGGAGGCACAAGAGAGACCAAAGACTATAGTGGAGGTGTGGTGGCTATGAGGTTGGCAGGAAAAGTCAGAAAAGAATGTGGCTCAACGAGAGATGCTGGAGTGGTGGAAGGAGAAGGACGAGGGTAGAAAGGACGAGACTCATCAAAAGTGTCGTCCCGAGAAATCCTCATCTGTCGCCCAACAGGATCCCAACAACAATATCCTTTATGCTCATGGCTATAGCCTAGAAAAAAACACTCGATGGACCAAGTGGCCAACTTGGGGCGCTCACGAGATGTAAGAAGAATATAGCACATACATCCAAAGAGGCAAAGACCAAAATAATTAGGAGTCTTGCCACAGAGACAATCAACTGGGATCCCTCCTAGAAGAGCAGAAGAAGGCTAAATATTGATCAGGAAAGTGACAGTAGAAACAGCCTAAGCCTAGAAGTGTGGTGGAACTGCAGAAGCAAGCATAAGAGCATGGGTTATCTCAAGAAGATGACGATGCCTTCGTTCAGCCACACCGTTCTGGGCATGAGCACCAGGGCAAGAAAACTGAGAGAGTAGGACTACTTAGCAAGAAAACTACGAAGAACTCCCGACAAGTATAGAAGCTGGAGGAGCTGCTAGAATCGAAGGAAACGACTGGGACAGCAGTAGACCCGCACCACGAAAGCAAATCTCCTCAGAACGAATAGCTACAAGGACCTCCAACAGAGTCACACGAGGGTGGCACGCCAGCAACTGAGCACGAGGCTGCTCATACTCAGCCCGAAGACGTGTCAAGAAGTTGTAGATGCGACGAAGCTCTAGGTGAGACTGCTGACACCGACAGCACTGACAAGTGTGGCAAACATCTGGTCCCAAAGAGTCAATCTAGTGCCATACCACAGACAACTAGGCATAAAACTTGTTCACAGTGGTATCTCCTTGCTGTAACGACTGCTCCTGACGCACAACAGCAAGATACAAGGAATCATTAGACGGCTCATAGTGATTGCACAGATGTGCCCACATCAACTATGTTGAAGCCAAGCCAACCGCATCACCAGTGAGATGCACTTCCATGCTAGCAACCAGAATAGCAGAGGCATGGGCATCCTCATCAATCTATGTTTTGTAGGTAGCATACTGAGTGTGAAAAGTCTCCATGGCATCCTCAAAAGCATCAGAGACCTCTTTACAAGTGTCTTCGGAAGCATCCTTTGGGAGAACAAGCTCAATAGGTGGAATAGATCGAGGCGGACAAGGCAGCTCGCCGGTAAGAAAATCCCAAAGATGCTAACCACGCATGTGGAGGCTCATGTGCTGAAACCAGTCCTGATAATTGAGACCATAAAAAATCATCGGGCAATGAGACACAAAAATAGTGCCCAAAGAGGACAACATTTTTTCTCTTTTTTTCTTTCTTTCCTTTTTCTTTTTTCTTTTCGGGTCGGGCCAACTCACACTAAAACAAAAAGGCTGTAGCGAAGGAAAATCGAAGGCTCACGCTGGCTGGGGGAACTAAGGTTCCCATGGCGGCGGCGGCCCAAGCGACGGTGGCGGCGGCTCGTGCGAAAGGCTCGACACGGCTAGATCAGCGGCGGCTGCGATTGGCGGCGGCTCTCGGGCTCGAGGTTTGGGGCGGCGCTCAAAGAACTCCATCGGACGAAGAGCTTGAAGCTGTGTTGGCCTTAGCAATCATGCCTGGACGATGAAGATGAGGATCTGCATCAGCGACGGCACTTCGGAGTCGGGAAAAGAGCTCGAGAGCGTGTGGATCCGACGGCGGGGTGCGGATCTGGTGGCTGGGACACGAGGAGAAGTAGAGCAGAGCCAACGGGGGCGGCAGCGGCAACCGGCGGCTGAGGAGGCCAGTGCCGATCACGTGAGAAAGCACGTGAGAAAACTCTAACCCTAGCTTAGCTCTGATACCATGTTATGAATAGCGCTTGTATTCATCATGAGACCAATGAGCCAATATATATACAAGTACAGATATGGTATATATGTAGGTAACCCCTTATACAACAGATAAAATACCCCGGTAATAATACACATCTAACACCTTTGACCTAGAAAATATCACTTGCTTCGTTTACCACTAGCAAGAAGTTGGTCTTATCAGTCGGCAAACGAAATCAGTCTTAAGGCTGGGCTTTCATGTAGTAATTTGGCCAACAAATGAACCAGCTGATACTGAAATATTGAATTAAGTAGCAGTTTAGTCCTTCATCAACCTTGTTTGTTTATATAAGTTAGAGCTTGAAATTCACTCAGAAACATTTAATCCAAGTCATGTTTTATCCAAAAAAAAATGCTGACATAATATAAAACGGTATATATCATGTGCGCCGGTCGGTTGAGTACTTGAGTCTCCACATCAACACAAAAAAATCTCCCCTCCCTCCCAGAAACAAATGATGATATAGTGCATGCATTTAGTGTTGTAGCACTCTTACAATTTCAACTTCAAACTCCAAGTGTATTAGAGTAGAAAAGGATAAGTTTTCTATGAATAGTGGCATTTGTCTTTTTCCTTTTCCTTTTGATTTACCATCTGTCGAAATTTCCTCATTTGTGTTACTCTTAACACAGAATCAAAATGAACTTGAAATTTTATACATATGTAGAGTAAATTGAGAAATACAACATCAAATTTTTCGTTGATTTTGTGCCCCAGTCGACTAGGTTGCACCGATTGCACCATAAAGGTGGGTTGCAGCTGATATGTTGACATCATTTAAAGGTTTGAAAATCAAATCAAAATTGATCCTAGAAAAAAATGTTCAGCGGGGAGGAAGAATTTCGCACCAAGATTTTAAGAGTAGGACAAAGCAAAAGGCACAATATACTAGCAAGGCAGACACGAATAGTCAATTTGCCCCTACAACTAGGGGAGGAAATGGATGGAATACAAATTGTATAATGGTGAAACCACATTCGTATTTATATTTTTTAAACAAATACAAATATGAATACGAATATGAATCGAATGTCGTAACAAATATGAATTTGAATCGAATATCAACCTAGTTCGATTGGAGCTGTATATCCTCATAACTTGTATAATGTGAAGATAATAATGACGCTTTATCCTTATAGTCACACTTAATCATTCTAATTTACTTATTACCTATAGGATCATGAATTCACATTAAATAAAAAAAATGACCAACTAATCAAGAATATTGCAATAAAATATGTATATTGATTCATCGAATTCGAATACAAATACGAATAGTTCGGGTAATATAACATTTTGGATGAGAAAAGACCTTGCCATATTCACGTCCATATTTTTCATGTGAATTCGAATATGAATACAAATTGGAGAGAATTTGTTAGTCGGATGGGAAAATCTATACCATATTCATATCCTATCAAATACGGTAGTAGAATAATACGGATAATTCATATCCATTTTCCATCCCTACCTACAACAAACACATAAGGTAAATGATAATTCTTACATTTACCTCTTATTTGCTAGTTTAGATTGAAGTTAAGATTAAAATCATCAGGAGCATGGTTGTCAGAATCTCAATTTGAGTATAAGAGTCCCCTAAATATTATATGATCCTACTTTAGACTTTGGATGGAAAGACTCAATTCTTCAGTCTTAAGATGGTTACGATTAAACAAAAATATTGTAGGATCACGATCTAAATTTACATACAGTCCAATCTGATTCCTGATCCTAAAAAATACTTATATAAATAGTTATTTATGATATGTCCTATTAATTCAGAAGTTTCATGTTTCATCCCCATTTGTAACTATTATTCATATAATGGTATAAACAACAAAATGACTAATAATCTTTCATCTGCCGTACATCTTTGCAAATAAAGGCTCATGGAGTATAATTTAAGATATAACATTATAATTGGTACACCAAATAATGTGCTACATAAACCTGGTAGAATCTAACATTCTTCAACACCAATTCTGTTAATTAGGACAATACCAATTCAATTCAGAGTCTCAATTCTGTTAGGACAATACCAATTCAATTCAGAGTCTCAATTATAACAACCTTATCAGAAGTGAACACTAGTAGAATATGAGCAAAATTTGATAATTTGATTGTATGATTTGTTTCAGGGTGATAACAATCTTCCGCAAAAGTTTGATTGTATGTATAATTTAGTGCCTGCGTAACTTGCTTGCCTACCAGAGTATTAATTTAAAGGCCACGAGCTTTTCATTGTCCAAGTCAAGAGAGTCTGTATGTCTTGCCTAGTATAGATGATGGAATGCCTAGTAGTAGTAGACTAGTAGTTGCTTGGTGAAAGAAATTTTGAAAGCTGTATGTGATGATCGTAGAAATGAACAGTTACAGTAATAGTACCACACAAGTACTGTGCATTGCCATGAAGAGGGTCAAAATAAATTTTGTGTACTGTTGCATGGGTTTTTTAATCAACCGATTATCGGTACAATCGACCCTGCCGGACCCGTTAGATTTTAAATCCGGTTCCGAATTTTGTGATTTGGATGAATTTTGTCTAAAAAAATCAAATTTGCTTGAATTTTGTTGAGTTGATGAATGAGTGAAGTAATACAAGCCTATCCAAATCTTGCTACCATGCTAACTAGCTCAGTTGATGATTTTTTTTTTAATTTAAAATCTGAAAATTTCTAAAAAAATTTGAAATTGGCCGAAAATTTTCGATTTTCGGCCTTACCGGAGCCCCCGTTAAAAAAAAATCTCCGATATAAAAAAAACCTGACTGTTGCCACTGCATGCATCCTAGATGGTTAGATGCAAACTTGGTTCAAGAATGGCAAAATAAAGCAAGGTAGAAATCAATTACTGGTATAGTACCACAGGAATTGAACTATTTCCGGTAAAATTCCTGTGTTTCAAACCGACCATGATTAATGAAATGTATAATAAAGTTGTTCCAAAAATTGTGAGTGACAGAGTCACACAGAGCGCAGAGTAACTCCAGTTCAAGGATCTTACAATCTCAAATTTCATGTGGTCCTGACATTCATCAAAGACAAGCAAACAGCAGTAGATTGAAGAAATAGTTCAATGAGTCGATCAGGTATCGAAGTGTGGATAAAATACTGAACAAAGTTGTCTTCTGACCGTGGAAGAAAGGAAAACTTTACCAACAAGAGCTTAACTGAAATTCATGATGGAATACATCTAATGAGATCTATAAACCAAGGCTCAAACTTCGGAATGATACTATGGCGCATACATTTGATGAGCAATCTATGGAAGGTAGAGCTTGTCTTTTTTTTAAAGGGACAAAACGAAGAGCTTGTCTAGCGCTGCTAAATCGGTAGAAGCACATAACAAGCATCTACCTATCCTCCACTCCCTTTGAATCAAAAGTTACAGCGCAAATATTTGGTGAGCAACCTATCAAATTAGTAACCATATGCTAAATCTGATAAAAAAAATCAAACGACCAAACCATATGTAATTAGCTGCGATTTGACACAAACATATAAATACAAGTATGGATACACCTTGCACAAGAAATATATAGTAGCGTACTTGTAAGCAATCAATATGTAGGTGTAAATATAGCAGCAAACAATACAATTAGATGCAGGACAAGAAGTACCTGCCCTCGTTGTCGAAGATGACAAGTAGTACAATTTGATGCAGGACAAGACATCGGTAGGAAAGCTTGTGTGGGAGACTGGGAGAACGAATGGCGAGGCCATATGTAAGTAAGTATAGCAGTGACAACGGGAGGGAGTACGCAAGTACGCCGCCGCGGGCCGCCTCGCCGTGACCGCCGCACCGGCGTGCTCTCTCTCGTTGTCACCGCCAGAACCAAATCTTACTCAACTCCGGCCCGGCATCGTACAAGAAATCTACACGTCTCCTGCACCGACAGAACCAAACCGAAACCGATTAGAGAAAAGAAGGAGAGCAACAAGAAGAACAAAATCAGGCAGGAAAAGCACCAAAAAAACAGTATATGGTTTTTCGTTTCAATCACGCTGCATGGATTATGTTTTGGAGGCGATATTACATGGATAATGGATATGCATGGCCAGGAGGCCAAGATCCAAGTGTTCTTTTGGAAATGGAAAGAAGAACAATCAAAACAAGAAAAGGGAAGCAAAAAAACAGCATGCAATCTGAGAAAGATAGCAGGATCCCCAAGAACAGCATCCAAAGGAGAGCCGCCAGCACCATGGAGGAAGAACAAGGATAGAGAGAGATGGAGGAGGAGGAGGAGAGATATCACCTGATGAAGACCATGGAGGAAGAAGAACAGATCCTTGCCACAGACCACGGAGATCAGATGGGAAGCTTCCAGAGACAAGAAGCCAATAAGAGAAGCAAAGCTAGGGGAGGGGGGGGGGGGTGGGTGTGAGGGTGGGCTGGCGAGTTGTCCTTCTCCGCTCTCCGTCTAAACCTCAAGAAACCTAACATTACTACGCAAACCCTCAAATTCACACTCGAGTTGGCTGCCCTCCGTTCAGAACAATGTTCTCTTTAATGCTTGCCTTTGTGACATCTAATTTGCCCCACTAGTTGTAGGCTTGCAATCTAATTAATGCCATCCAAAATTACTCCCAACGTCGGGTCCCAATGACAACAACTTAATGAGCCAGACATTTCTTCTCCGACTAGTCCACCAACCTACCTCATCGACGTGTTAAATTATCTTGGAAACTGGGAAAAAATAACTAGAAAACACAAAACAACATCTATTTAGAACAAAATCAACTTCTCAAAACGTCATCTAAAAGAGATCGAAGGGTTAGTACTATTACTCACAAGTTATGCATGTTGCTTTCAGTGTCAGAGCCCATTCAAAACGCACAAAATAAAAAACACGGGAATATAAAAAAACATAGAAATTGTATATCACGTCCGATGAGAAATCCTACAGGAATTGAAAACACATGAATTATACAAAAATGTTTTTTGGATGCTCCACAAAAGTTTGGTTCGAAGCCAAAACATGACACGCCTAACCTTAGGCGCCGTCCCACAATTTCTTAGGCAGATGTTTGGTTTGTTGGTTTTTTTTTTTTGTCAATTTTTGCTATGCGTTGAATTTTGTTGCCACAAAATGTGTGGCAAGCACACTTACCTAAAGTTAGTTATTGCAAAGTTAGTCACAAACCAAACAGGCAAATGATGATTTAAATTTTATGCATGTTTGGCTTGCTAGGCTCGTAGTCTTAGCAGCCATCAATGTCGAGTCCTGCATAGTCTGCGAGATCGAACCAATTCTCCTCATTCTACTCCACTGCCAACGAAGCATTAGAATGGAAACAAGGAAAATTGTTGAAAGAGATATCCCCACGGACGGTGCCAATTGTCGATGTTTTAATATCGATCTTATAAAATGAATATTGTGGGCTCCTTGATCCAGAATATGCAAGAGAAGACACAGGGAATTTTTAGACATGTTCAGGCCTTCTCCGGAGAGAATAATAACTATACTCCTATGTTCTTGTATTGATTGTGTTTACAACAAGAAAGAAGTCACTAAAAACTAAGGCTAATGATTTATGTCTCTCGTCCTCCTTCTCTCTGTCCACCAGTGTTATCCCTTATAAATCTTTTGAGGGAGTGGCGGTTGTTGTGTGCTAGGAGGCGCCTCAACGGTTGGTTAATTGCGCACGTTTGATGGCAGTTATTGTTGTGATTATTGTCAGAGAAATATCCACCCCCACGTTCATCGTGCAGTTATGCCAGAGACAGAGATGATTATGTGTAGTTATGTCAGAAGATAACGGCACATGTATAACTACTGCGCATGAATAAAAGTAGTGCATAAAGCCCCTAGTTGATTGGGTCCACGTGTTTGTGGGTTCTATCAACTATAGGGTAGTCACAGTTGACCTAGTCGTCGAAAGTCTTACGACCATAAGATGATCGTAGTAAAGCTTACATTCATAGGGTGGTCGTAGAAGAGCTTACGACCATTGAGTGGTCGTAGAAAAGCTTACGACCACAAGATGGTTGTAGAAGAGCTTACATCACTAAGCAATTGTAATTTTCCCTTATCATTATAAGTTAATAATAAGGGGTGCCTCTGATGGTTGTATAAAACCATTATTATCTATAATAAATATTGCAAATAAATAATTTAAGTAATTGAAGATTATAAGATCCTCGTTAGACCCAAACGCAACAGCTCCTCCTAAACAATCATTACCTAATCTTAACAACAGTCTACGACAATACATATTCAGAGAATAAATCAACATCGCTCCAACACGCAGCTTGGCCCAATTCGTAGGGTGAGGCGGCGACACAATGAGGAAGAAGACGCGGAGAGATTAGGAGGTGCTAGATCGATGCGACAATTGTATGAGGAGGTCAGCGGGTGCCGGAGATGAGGAGAAAGACATGGTGGTGGTGACGAAGAGGACGGCAGGATCTACGAGATGCCAGATTTGGGTGGCGGCAACCCATGATGTTGATGTGAGCTGGTGATGGTGAAGAAGACACGACGACACCAGTAACAATGAAGAAGACACGACACCAACGAGGATGATGAGGAAGATGTTCTGCTAGTGGCATTGACGAGGAAGAAGACGTAGTACTAAATCGAGGCTTCATGTTGAGGCAGTGGCCAAAGTTTTCTACAGGCTAGAGGCTCACCAGAGTGGTGGCTACAGGGTCGCCGGAGGCTACGAGAATGAAGGAACAAAAGGGGATAAGGCCCGAAGGAATGCTCAAGTTTGTGACTTATATATATATATATATATATATATATATATATATATATATAGGGAACATATCTAGTGCAAATGGGTATTTGAGTGGTACAGTGCAAATGCGAACCACAACCATCGGATCTCACGCAGACGGCTCGAATGCACACGGGTGGAGCACCCCCATTCACTTAAACCACTTTTCGAATAACCCCGGCCCCCTGCGGTCTTCATTGCTTCGCAAAAACACTCAAATACCCATAACCCTCCCGTACCCCTTCGTCTTCGTGAGATCGCACGCACGCCACCCTTCACGCGACTCCTTCCCTTGCGACAATAATTTCATCCATCAGGTCACAATGAGAACTAATAACTTCATTCATCATGGTTTCTTTACAAGGTCAGGCATCAAACTCAGGCTGGAAGCCTTATTTACAAGGTCAGGTATACAATATCAAAATCAAACCGGAAGCCTTATTTACAAGGTCAGGTATCCGGCATCAGACTCAAACTCAGAGTACAATTACAAGACTGCATACACTCCTTTACCTCCTATGCTTCATACCAATTTCGTCAAATTGCCACTTTGAAGGCATGTCATCTCCCCCTACGGCAACTCGCACAACAGCATTTGCAGCTGTTGTTCTCATTTATCATCTTCCTCCTTGTACGTCTCTGAATCAACAACTGCATTGTCATCTCCCTGTATTTACAAATATGATAATCATTCAAACTACAGTTTTATTTTTCAAACCTAGGACCAATTACACCAATCAACACAATCTTAATCTGTATTAAAACCAAGTGCAAAACAATTAACAACTCACAAAAATCCACACATAAAAGCCTGGAGTTTTGAAGCCCGGGAGCAGGTTAGGAGCAGGGAAGGATGGTGGTGCCAGGGGCCAGGTGAAAAGCATCTAGGCCCCTAAAAATTGTTTTGGTAATTAATGACAATATGTGTTTATGGGATTAACAAGTTTATTGAGTATTTACAAGGTTAAGTCCCATTGGTGAATTTGTTAACACAAGGATGCATGCCAAAGGAGAATATGAAGATCCACAAGACTCAAAGACAGTACAAATAGTCTAGGTTCCTCTTCTTCCATTTTACTGGGTCTTAGGAGTTTAGTTGGAAGACCGGATTATAGGATAAATGCCGTACTATTAAGAGGATCAAAGCTAGTAGTTTGACAGCATGTTCTTGTGGCATATGGATCAATTTAGGAACATGCATGCATTTGAATTTGAAATTTAAATTGATTTGAGTGGTTTTTGAACTTGTCCACAAATCGGTCGTACCGCCCGTGAAATCGGTTGTACCGGATTGCGGTCGTTCCGAAATTTGTGCGGCGGTTCAATAAAACCAGTAGCTCTGCAAATATGACTTAAACCCTCTCATAGAAATCGGTCGTACCGTCCGTGCCTAACGGTCGCATTGCTTGCTGGTCGTTCGATTTTTATGAGCGGTTCAATAAAAAGCAGAACAAGTGTAAAATCGCTCGAAACTCTTACGAAATCGGACGTTCGATTTTGGGAGCAGTTGTACCGGCTGCGGTCATTCCGATTTTTGTATGCGGTTCAATATTTCGAAACCCTTGCAAATCTTGAGCGATTCGCGAAACCCTACGATCGGTCGTGACTGTTCGTTTAATCGGACAACCGGGAATCGGACGTCTCATGACCTTACTCGCGATCGTTCGATTTGGGAGTTCAACGGCTAGTAAATCTTTTTAGTATCTGCTTTGTGCCGTTGGCATCGCGTTGACCGAGGCGATGCGACCGCACCTTTACTCGCGATGCGTTCGATTTTCCCGAAAGTTGGGGATTAAGTCTCCAACGGTCTCTTTTGTTGGTGTGGGCTATAAATACCCCCAACCGCTCTGAACAAGGTTCTTTGGAGTTCTTTGAACATTCATAGAGCCTTGAGAGCTTAGTGCACCCACTCAACACTCAAAACCTCTTGTGCATTCTTTGTGAGTTTGTTGAGATTCACTCAAGTGCATTCATACTCCTAGTTGATCCATTTGCACTTAAGTGCGGTCAAGTGAAGACCGGTGATCTATTACTCTTGGAGTGTTGCCGCACTCCTAGGCGGCTTGGCGGAGAGCACGGTGATCTCTTCAAGAAGATTGTGAAGAGGCCGGTGCAAGCTTGTGAGTGGTTGGTGTTCGCCATCTCCGGAGTGGAGGAAGAACAACCATAGTGATCGAGGAAGGCTTAATTCGTGGAGCCGGCTTGAGGTGTCAAGCTTTCTCAACGTGGACTAGTGAAGACCGGCAAGTCTTCGATACCACGGGAAAAACATCTTTGTGTCTTTGTGGTTATTTCTAGTCTTTACATTTCCGCATTTATATTTCTAGCTTGTTTATTGTGATTAAATAGTTTAGCTAGAAGTATAACTTGTTTAGACTAAGATATTAATTGGCTTAAATTGTTAAATTGTTAAAAAGTTTAAAAACCTCCTATTCACCCCCCTCTAGTCGGTTATCCTTGATCCTACAAGTGGTATCAGAGCTTGGTCTCTCATTAATCTAGACTTAACCGTCTAAGAGAGAAAAGGATGGCTAGTGAGGGAATCGCTATAGGAAAGGCTCCTTTCTTTGATGGCTCAAATTATGCTTATTGGAAAATTAAAATGTCAATCTATTTAAAGGCCATGAGTCCAAAATTTGGAAAATCGTAAATGAGGGTTACGTTATGCCTCTTAATCCACTACTCCCCACGGAGCAAGAGGAGCGTAATGGTCATTTAGATGCCCAAGCTATGAATGCTCTATTTGGAGCTTTGGCGCGGATGAGTTCAATAGAGTGAGTAACTTGGAGAACGCTCATACTATTTGGACCACTCTCTCGGAAATCCATGAGGGAACATCCACGGTCAAAGAAGCCAAATTGCATAGGCTTCGGATTAAATATGAGACATTCATGATGTTGCCTAATGAAAACATCAATGAGATGTATTCAAGACTCAACAACATTGTGAATGAGCTCAAAGGCCTTGGGACTAACCTTCTTGATGTTGATATTGTGCGCAAGATGCTTAGGGCTCTCCGGATAAATATGAGGCGTTGGTGGCGCTATTTCTCAACTCACCCGAGTTGCCAAGGATGACACCAACGGGGCTTTTGGGCAACCTCATCACAAATGAGTTGTTCAAAAGGATAAGGAAGAGCTATTGGAGACATCTTCATCAAAGAAGAAGATCACCGCTTTCAAAGCGAAGCGGAATCAAGTGATGATGAGAAGGAAGAAGATGAATCCGACGAGGAGTATGCACTCCTTGTGAGAAAAATGAAGAGGTTCATGAAGAGGCGTCCAAATCGAAGCTACAACTTTGACAAGTACAAGAAGGAGCAATCCTCAAGTGACAAGAACCGTTATAGCAACATTCGATGCTATAATTGCGAAGAAGAAGGGCACATTGCTTCCGTTGCCCCCAAAAGAAGGACGACAAGGACAAGTCATTCAAGAAGAAGGAGTACAATGGCAAGAAGAAGCTTTTCAAGAAGCTTCACAAAGGTGGCAAGCATGAAGCCCACATTGGAGAGTGGGATTCAAATGATGAGTCAAGCGACTCCGATTCCGATGAGGAAGAGTTCCCCAAGAAGAAGGGACTAGTCGGCATCGCTATCAAAGAAGCTCCTTCGCTATTCTCTACTCCTACTTGCCTCATGGCAAAAGGAGATAAGGTAAGACCCTTTATTAGTGACGAACCAACTTATGATGAATTAATGGATATGCTTGATGATTTAAATGAATATCTTGGAAAAGAAAAATCAAAATATAAAGTCTTAAATAAAGAATACTTTACTCTAAAAGATTCTTATATGGAGCTTAAGGAAACTCACAACTTGCTTATCCAAGAAAATTCACATAAGTCTTGTTCTAGTATAGGGATTACATGCGATATTATTAATAAAATGCCTAGTATAGAAATTGCTAAGACTAGTGCATCCACTTCATGTGATGACCTACTTGCTATGCCATGTTGCTCTAGTGTTGATTCAAATGTTAACTTAGCAAATGCTTGTGATCCTTTGCTCATTGTTGAAAATCATGAACTAAAAATACAAGTGACCAAGCTAAGCAAGAGCTTGGAAAGATGTTTTAAGGGTAAGGCCACTCTTGACAAGCTCTTAAGCGAGCAAAGATGTTCATTCAACAAGGAAGGTCTTGGGTATGTGCCTAAGAAAGGTAAGAAGTCGATAAATAAGCCTACAAGTTTTGTGAGGCAAAATGGTAGGTATTGCTATAAGTCTTGGGAAATAGGACATATGCAACAAAATTGTCCTAAGGGTAAGGTTCCATCTCTTGGTATATATGATTCATGCTATATGCTTAGAAAATCTAAGAATGGTAAAGTAATTGCTCATTTTGTTGGCACTTCAATTATGGGCGCTAAAAAGAATGCTATTTGGGTGCCTAAATCCTTGGTTACTAACCTCCAAGGACCCAAACAAATTTGGGTACCTAAAAGAACTTAACTCTTGTTTTGTAGGTGAACTATAAGACCGGTGGAAAACATTGGGTGCTTGATAGTGGATGCACTCAACACATGACCGGTGATAGAAAAATGTTCACCACATTCGAGAATGGAAAAGGAGTAGACAAGATCACTTTTGGCGATAATAGCAAAGGAAAGGTATTAGGATTGGGTAAAATCGCTATCTCAAATGACCTCTCCATTTCTAATGTTTCTCTAGTAGAATCATTAAACTTTAACTTGCTATCCGTTGCTCAAATCTGTGATCTTGGACTAATTTGTTCTTTCTCAAGTGAAGGTGTAACCATATCTAATGCAAAGGATAGCTCTTTAGCTTTCAAAGGCTTTAGATTTGGAAATCTCTATTTGGTTGATTTTAGTTCAAGTGATTCTTGTTTAAAGACTTGTTTAATGGCAAAAACCTCATTGGGTTGGCTTTGGCATAGAAGGCTAGCTCATGTTGGAATGATTCAACTTAAAAAGCTTTTCAAACATGATTTAGTTGTTAGCTTGAAAGATGTGAAGTTTGAGAAAAATAGACTCTGTAGTGCTTGTCAAGCCGGTAAGCAAGTCGCTAATTCTCATCCCTCCAAAAGTATCATGTCAACTTCTAGACCATTGGAACTCTTACATATGGATTTGTTTGGGCCAACAACCTATAAGAGTATCGGGGGTAATAGCTATTGTTTAGTCATTGTGGATGATTACTCTAGATATACATGGGTATTCTTCCTAGATGATAAAAGTGAAACTTCCGGATTTTCAAAAGATTTGCAAAAGGGCTCAAAATGAATTTGATTTCAAAATAAAGAAAATCCGTAGTGATAATGGTACCGAGTTCAAAAATACTAAAGTGGAAGACTTTTGTGATGAACTTGGTATAAAGCACTGAACTTTCCACAACCTACACTCCGGAGCAAAATGGAGTTGTAGAAAGAAAAATCGTACATTAATTGAAATGGCTAGGACAATGCTTGATGAATTTAATACTTAGATAGTTTTTGGTAGGAAGCTATTAACACCGCTTGTCATGCCATAAATCGTCTTTATTTGCATCGCCTTTTGAAAAAGACTTCCTATGAGCTTATTGTAGGAAGAAAACCGAACATCTCTTATTTAGAGTCTTTGGTTGTAAGTGTTATATTTTAAAGAAGGGTGTTCGTCTTTCAAAATTCGATAGTCGTTGTGATGTTGGTTTCTTGCTTGGTTACTCCTCAAATAGCAAGGCTTATCGTGTCTTTAACAAAAACTCCGGTTTAGTTGAAGAAAGGCACGATGTGCAATTTGATGAAACTAACGGCTCTCAAGAAGAGCAAGAGAACTTGGATGATGTGGGTAATGAAGCTTTGAGAAAAGCTATGGAGCATATGCAAATAGGTGACATCAAGCCCGAAGATGATCCATCATCTTCTACTCAAGTTGAGGCTCCAACCTCTTCCACTAATCAAATACAAATTGATGAAGAGGAAAATGTGGAAGATGATCAACCATCCAACCTACCACCAAGAATTCACAATGCTATTGCTAAAGATCATCCAATAGATCAAATATTGGGTGATGTAAGTAAAGGTGTTCAAACTCGATCTCGTATTGCTTCTTTTTGTGAACATTACTCTTTTGTCTCTTCTATTGAGCCAAAGCATGTAGAAGAAGCACTTGAAGATCCGGATTGGGTGAATGCTATGCATGAAGAACTCAATAACTTCACCGAAACCAAGTTTGGACTTTGGTGGATCGACCCAAGGAACAAAACATTATTGGTACAAAATGGATCTTTAGAAACAAACAAGATGAAAATGGTTTGGTTGTTGAAACAAAGCAAGATTGGTCGCTCAAGGATATTCACAAGTTGAAGGTTTGGATTTTGGTGAAACTTTCGCTCCCGTAGCTAGACTTGAGTCAATTCGGATATTACTTGCTTTTGCATCATGCTTTGATATTAAATTATTTCAAATGGATGTTAAAAGTGCTTTCTTAAATGGTGAAATATCCGAACTTGTCTTTGTTGAACAACCTCCCGGTTTTGAAGACCCTAACAATCCTAATCATGTCTATAAACTCTCCAAGGCGCTCTATGGTCTTAAACAAGCTCCTAGAGCATGGTATGAACGCATTAGAGATTTTTAATCTCAAAAGGATTCAAAATCGGAAAATTGATTCAACATTATTCACTAAAGTTCTTGATGGTGAATTCTTTGTATGTCAAATTCGTTGATGATATCATATTTGGGTCTACTAATCAAGACTTTTGCAAAGAATTTGGTGATATGATGTCTAGGGAATTTGAAATGTCCATGATTGGAGAATTGAGCTACTTCCTTGGACTTCAAATCAAGCAACTCAAAGATGGGACTTTCATAAGTCAAGCCAAGCACGTAAAGGATTTACTTAAAAGGTTTGGAATGGAAGGCATAAAGCCCATCAAGACTCCCATGGCTACAAATGGTCATCTTGATCTAAATGAGGAGGTAAATCGGTAGATTTAAAGCTTTATAGATCTATGATTGGTAGTTTGCTTTATCTTACCGCATCTAGGCCCGATATCATGTTTAGTGTTTGCATGTGTGCACGTTTTCAAGCAACTCCAAAAGAGTGTCATTTGATGGCCGTTAAAAGAATACTAAGATATTTAAAGCATTCCTCAAGCATTGGCCTTTGGTTCCCGAAAGGTGCTAAATTTGATTTAATTGGATATGCCGATTCTGATTTTGCGGGTTGTAAAGTGGATAGAAAAAGCACCTCGGGCAGTTGTCAATTCTTAGGGAGATCTTTAGTATCATGGTCATCCAAGAAACAAAATTCCGTAGCATTATCCACCGCCGAAGCCGAATATGTCTCCGCGGGAAGTTGTTGTGCTCTCAGTTGCTATGGATGAGGCAAACATTGATGGACTATGGAATTACATTTGATAAAATGCCTCTCTTGTGTGACAATGATAGTGCGGTAAAATTGCTAATAATCTGTTCAACACTCAAGAACCAAGCATATAGATATCCGCCACCATTTCTTGAGAGATCATGTGAGCAAGGAGATATTGAAATTAGCCACATAAGAACGAGGACCAATTAGCGGATATTTTCACCAAGCCATTAGATGAAGGTCGCTTCGCAAATTGAGGAATGAGTTAAATATCATAGACCATTCTAATGTTGTTTGAACTCTTGCCTCTTGTCATTATGCTTCATTTGATGTTATTTGAGTATTTTATGAAAATAATTTTCAAAATCTTTATTAAAAATAGCTATGATCATAAAAAATTATTAATTATGTTCCTATATAGACAATAGTCTATTCTTTGCACAATGATCCTTAAAGTTATGTTATTGAGTGCAAAACTAGGGATCATTTGCAAAATAATCTCGATTCTAGAAAATTCAGAATTCCCGGGATAATCGGAACAACCGGCGTTATACTCATGATGCGACCTCATCTTGATGCGACGGAGTTGTAACATCGGTGCGTCCGAGTGCTTGAACGACCGACGGCTTGTGGCGGAACGACCGTGTCGGTTTGGGAGAGGAAAATAACTCCTGCGGTTACTTTTTTCTTACCCCTTTAACCCCCAAGCGGTGCGTCCGTTCTTCGTCCTCGCCTCTCTCTCCCGCGCCCGTGCGCCTCAAAACTCCTCCTCAAATCCTATCGAAGCTTTTCAATCCTTTGATTCCTCGTGTTGCCTGCCTCCCCAGGGTTCTTCTCCTCCGAATCTTAAGGTAAAATGTTGATTGATTCACGTTTTATCTCCTTTTGAAACCCTAGGAGTCGAGGTTTAGGGTTTGATGAAAATGCTTTGAAATTTCTGTAGTTCTAAGGGATTAAAAGTTGTTTTTGGTGTACTATGATGTTTGCGCATCAGATCCTTGGATTCATTCCTCGAAAAATCACCAAAAACGCACAATTTTATCAACCCTAGAAGTCGGTCAGGATAATCGGAACGTCCGGTTCTTGGCGGAGCGGCCAGTAGTCTTGATCGTCTGCATCGCCAATGAGCGACGATGCGACCGATTGTCTGACGAAAAATGAATTTCAACTCTTTTCATCAATCAAATTTCAATCATCCCTTTGATTATCCTGTAACATATTCTCAGGTTACGAAGATGACTAGGATGAGGTGCTCGACAAGGAAATCACATGGACCTCCTCGCGGACAATCTTCGCGCAATCTTCGCCGCTCCTTCCGAAGTCACCACCTCGGCGCCGCAAAAGCGGCTCTGCTTGACCGACTTCGGTCGATTAAATCGAAAGGTTGTTCAAGGGAAAGGCAAAGCACCAGCTCCGGACTCTGAGACTGAAGCAAGTGATGATTATCGTTCAGATGAGGACACTCAGTCCGAGCATGATTCTCCAGCACGCACAGAGGGCACTTTTGATAACTTGGGAACTCCTCCACCATCTCCTGTGGATCTGCGACTCCTGTCAGCGGATGACTATGCTATCAAAAGGCATGTCAATCAGTATCTTCGCAAGGCTGACTCTATCAATCCAAGATTCCACACTACTTTTCAAGAGCAAGTTTATGAGCAATGCTATGGAAGGAACAGAAAATTTGCTGATCATAAGTGGATTAAGTGGTCATACCTGAATGACTTGGATAAATATAGTGGAGTATATCAGTTGTTCCGTGCTGTAAGTCTTCATGACCTTGTGAGCTTCAGGCAAAATTATGATGATGAACTAATTAGCGCTTTTACGCCACAAGACATGTATCGGTGATCTACAATCTTTGAGATGGATTTCTGTGGCTAGAGATTTGCAAAGCACTAAGGAAGAATTTGAGCAAATCTTAAATGTAAGGTCCAGCTCTTGGGAGAAGATCTTTGTGATCTGCTTTGCTTGCTCCAAATTGGTGCGAATACTATGACTCAAATGTCAAATGCAAGCTTGGAACCATCAGGACTAAAGCGAAGTGAGTATGATTAATGAATTATCAATCACACCTTTTATCCTAAGAGTGGCAATTTTGATGCTATCGGGGACACGCCTGGAACATAATAGACCACATTATGAGAGGTGTCAAGTTTGATGTAGTGGATGTCATTCTCCAAGGCATAGTGTCATCTAAGAATGATAGGGTAAAGAGGATATACTATGCACCCTATATCATGGCCTTGATTTCTCGAAGATTACTTTTCGTGGTGGTCTTGGTTCAGTTCACAAATCTTATAGACCACGAGGCGGTGTTCCTCCTCGACCATTCTTGAGAATGATCCTATTCTTTGAAGCCGTGCCCTCTGGCGATCCAAATATTCTTTGAAGGTTCCATTGCTCGATTCTTGAAAACCAAAGAACTTATTCTCGATCAACTGCAAGAAATGAAGCATGCTCAAATAGAATTTCAGATGAGGTCACTAATAAGTTGGTCGACATGGAGTTAGTGAGAGATGACTTTCACAATGAGGTTCTAGCAGGATGGTGCTATGGTGGAAGTATCGATGACATTGAGAAGTTCTGCAGAGCTCCTTATCGATTTGCTTACACTCGTCGCCATCATACTTACGCTTGAGACTCGGCTCTGTTACTCCTCCAGCTCAGGCCGCCAGATCCTCCTCCAGCTCCGGCCGCTCGAGATCCTCCTCTGCTCCATCTCTCAGATCCATCTTGGCTCCTCCTCAGACAGTCACTACTTCTCGGGATGCCGCTCCTCCGGTCCCGGCTTCTCGAGATTCCTCTCCTATTCCCTCCAGATGACGTCCCTCCTCCTCGGGATCCCGTTATGCGAGTTACTTTTGGTATCTTGATGCCAAGGGAGAGAAGAAGAAGTGAAAAGATATAGAAGACATAGTTTTAGGGGAGCAAGCGCAAGCTTTTTCTACTATAGTTATATTTGGGCGTATATGTATTATTAGTTCATTGAACTTGTGTGCTTGTAATAGTTTTTATTATGTTTCTCGGCTTGTTGAACTTGTGGATGATGTCTGTTATTATCTTAAATGCAATTTCAGATTTCGTCATATTTATCTATTGCATCTCCTCAAGCTCATAGTTGTTAAAGAAGCTCGCCAAAATTTCATATTATCACTTCATGTGCTCGCTAAACTCTTTATCTTTATATGCACATATTTAGGGGAGCTATCTTTAAAATGGACTTAACAAGAAAATAATTCTCATTCATTTGTACTCATTATAAAATTATGTTTTTGTGAAGTCGCAAATGTAATATACAATCTTGTTATATTCAAACCAATCTTTTCACAATTGTTTAGTGTTGTCATCAATTACCAAAAGGGGAGATTGAAAAGCATCTAGGCCCTAAAAATTGTTTTGGTAATTAATGACAATATGTGTTTATGGGATTAACAAGTTTATTGAGTATTTACAAGGTTAAGTCCCATTGGTGAATTTGTTAACACAAGGATGCATGCCAAGGAGAATATGAAGATCCACAAGACTCAAAGACAGGTACAAATAGTCTAGGTTCCTCTTCTTCCATTTTACCGGGTCTTAGGAGTTTAGTTGGAAGACCGGATTATAGGATAAATGCCGTACTATTAAGAGGATCAAAGCTAGTAGTTTGACAAATGTTCTTGTGGCATATGGATCAATTTAGGAACATGCATGCATTTGAATTTGAAATTTAAATTGATTTGAGTGGTTTTGAACTTGTCCACAATCGGTCGTCATCGCTTGTGAAATCGGTTGTACCGGATTGCGGTCGTTCGAAATTTGTGCGGCGGTTCAATAAAACCGATAGCTCTGCAAATATGACTTAAACCTCTCATAGAAATCGGTCGTCGTCTGTCGTTTCAATGATCGCATGCCGTTTGGCGATCGTTCCGATTTTTATGAGCCGGTTCAATAAAAAGCAGAACAAGTGTAAAATCGCTCGAAACTCTTACGAAATCGGACGTTCGATTTTGGGAGCAGTTATGTACCGCTGCGGTCATTCCGATTTTTGTATGCGGTTCAATATTTCCGAACCCTTGCAAATCTTGAGCGATTCGCGAAACCCTCGATCGGTCGTCTCGCTTCGTTTAATCGACCTAACCGGGAAATCGGACGTCTCGCGACCTTGCTATGATGCGTTCCGATTTGGGAGTTCAACGGCTAGTAAATCTTTTTTTAGTATCTGCTGTAGCCGTTGGCATCGCGTTGACCCGAGGGCGGTACGACCGCACCTTTGCCTGCGGTCGTTCCGATTTTCCCTGAAAGTTGGGGATTCGTCTCCAACGGTCTCTTTTGTTGGTGTGGGCTATAAATACCCCCCAACCGCTCTAGACAAGGTTCTCTGGAGTTCTTTGAACATTCATAGAGCCTTGAGAGCTTAGTGCACCCACTCAACACTCAAAACCTCTTGTGCATTCTTTGTGAGTTTGTTGAGATTCACTCAAGTGCATTCATACTCCTAGTTGATCCATTTGCACTTAAGTGCGGTCAAGTGAAGACCGGTGATCTATTACTCTTGGAGTGTTGCCGCACTCCTAGGCGGCTTATGGAGAGCACGGTGATCTCTTCAAGAAGATTGTGAAGAGGCCCTGCAAGCTTGTGAGTGGTTGGTGTTCGCCATCTCCGGAGTGGAGGAAGAACAACCATAGTGATCGAGGAAGGCTTAATTAGTGGAGCCGACTTGAGGTGTCAAGCTTTCTCAACGTGGACTAGTGAAGACCGGCAAGTCTTGATACCACAGGAAAAACATCTTTGTGTCTTTGTGGTTATTTCTAGTCTTTACATTTCCGCATTTATATTTCTAGCTTGTTTATTGTGATTAAATAGCTTAGCTAGAAGTATAACTTGTTTAGACTAAGATATTAATTGGCTTAAATTGTTAAATTGTTAAAAGTTTAAAAACCTCCTATTCACCCCCCTCTAGTCGGTTATCCTTGATCCTACACCAGGGAGGGCCGCAGCTGAGAGGGGGCTGGAGAGCAGGTGGGTACGTCGGTGTGGAGATGCAACGCGGGTGATGGCTGCCGGTCGGGGGGCCCGAGAGGATCTCCTTGCAGCGGGAGGGCGAATTAGGGCGGTGCTAGGGGCCAGCGAGGGGTGGAGAGGTGGGTGCATCGGGGTGGAGAGGCGACGCAGGTGGCGGCCGCCGGCGGGGGGTATGAGATGCGACGCCGCAGCTAGGGAAGGCTGGAGATGGGGAATTCCTAACCCTAGCCGCACGCGTGAGGAGGGAGAAGCCGAGTCGGGGAGACGCGGGCGCCGAGCAACAGTGGGCGGCGATGGCGCAAGGGGAGCAGTCGGCTCCTGCGAGTTGGGGCAGCGCGGGGCCCAGATCACCGGGAGACGCGAACGGCAGGTGGCAGCGACGCAAGGGAAGGAGGGCGGTGCAAATGCGAGTGAGTGGGGGGTTGAGCAGGAGGGCGAGCGAGTAAGGGGGTTTTCGGAAATTGGCAAAGCCGAGCGTGGGATAGAGCGGGGGGTTATTCGAAAAGTGGCTTAAGTGAATGGGGGTGCTCCACCCGTGTGCATCCGAGCCGTCCGTGAGATCCGATGGTCAGTGGCTCTCATTTGTACTGCACTACTCAAATACCCATTTGCACTATATATATATATATATATATATATATATATATATATATATATATATATATATATATATATATATATATATATATATATATATATATATAACAAGTAATTCCCACTAACTACAATCAACTACACTTCTCTATTCTCCAATGAAGTCACATCACTATGTAGGGATACAGGTAGGCTACACTAGCTGGTAATTCAATAATTCTACCCCGTAAACCAGGAAGCTATGCAAGCAAGAGATCATAGATCGTTACTACTAGACGTGTAGTGCAGCAGAAGAAGAGTTGGAGCAGCCTGATCCAACGTCGGGCGCGTCGATGTAGTGGTCGTAGTCGATCTTCTAGCGTCCTTGATGTTGATCCTCTCTTCTAGCAACTAATCGTGTTCCTTGTGAAGATCATAGATTGTCCTCGTTCAGCATAGTAGCAATCGCAGCAGCGCCTCTATGGTATCTACACGTCTAGGGATGGAACGCCGTACGTCGGTGTGCTAGCACCAACTCGCACGGTAGGGTCTTTGAGAAGATGGCGGCTAGGGTTTCGATGATGCAACTCACGTCGTTTGTCCCAACAGCCTCATGCATCCCCCTTATAAAGAGCACATGACGGATCTTATCCGAACTCATTTGTTCTAATCTGTTAAGTGTGTGACCCTGTATGTTCATGTGTAATCGGTTGTGACTCGAAAACACCTTTATGACCACAAGTCATTAGCGGTTCCTAGCAGGACATAACGATTCTCGGATACACATAAATTATATCGGACGAACATTAATGCAATATGATCTACGACCAGGTCCTTATCACTTACGACCAACTTATATCTCTATACGACTAGTTCATATTTAGTCATGACCACTTCGTAACTCCTTATGACTAGTTTACGAACTAGTCATGACTAAATATGAACTGGGCGTATAGAGATACGAGCTGGTCGTAAATGATAAGGATCTAGTCGTAGATCATAGTGCATTAAGGTTCGTCTGATATAATTTATGTGTATTTGGGAATCATTATGTCCTGCTAGGAGCCACTAACGACTCATGGTCGGAAAAGAGTTTCCGAGTCACAGCCGATTACGAATAAATCTATAGGGTCACACACTTAACGTGTTGGAACAAACGAGTTCGGATAGGATCCATCATGAGCTCTTTATAAGGGGATGCATGGGGCTATTGGGACAGACGACGTGAGTTGCATCATTGAAACCCTAGTCGTCATCTTCTTGAGGGCCCTACCGTGCAAATTGGTGCTAGCATACCGGGCGCACGTGTTCTATCTCCGACGGTGGATACCGAGAGGCGCCAGTGTGATTGTCAAGTGTTAAACGAGGACAATCCACGATCTTCACAAGGAACGCGATTGGTTGCTAGAAGAGAGGATCGGCATTGAGGATGCTAGTCGATCAACTACGACCACTACATCGATGTGCTCGACATTGCATCAGGTTGCTCCAACTTTTCTTCCGCTGCATTGCGCGTCTAGTGGTAACGATCTATGATCTCTTGCTTGCATAGCTTCCTGGATTACGTGGTAAATTTTTTTGAATTACCTGCTAGTATAGCCTACTCGTATCCCTTCAGTCGTGACCTGAACTAGTCGTAGCCTTCCCTGGTCATTGCAAGTATCACCAGCCAGGGGTATACTCGATGGCTATTTAGAATACCATTATCCGTAATAAATATTACATATAATTAGTTTCATTAATTCAAGATTATTGAATCCTGTACAGTCAAACTTTTGAAACTTTGACTATCGATGTCTTTTTAAATATTTAGATCAGATACATGAAAAACATATGTATAGATTTATCTCGAAAAGTATTTTCTTAATATTATTTTTACTAGGTGTTATAACTATATTACGATAGAATTAGTGGTCAAAGTTGTATTTCGGGAACCGTGTCAATCTTCAAAACGATATGTATTTGTGACTGAAGGGACTACTAACAAAGATTTTTTTCTTCACAAATCCACCTGTAAGTGGGGGCGTTTGCCAAAAACCCATATGCATCTCAAAGTTCATCAAAAACACACCCGTAAGTTCTATGTGCTTGCAAAATCCCCAACCGTAGATGACCAATTTACTCTTTGAAGTTCCTAAAAGTCAAGAGCTACTAACTTGAAAAGTAAAAGCTACTAACCTGGTTATCTCATGTTGAGGGGATCGCGTCTAAGTCCATCCAGACCATGATAATCCTCTCGTGCGGCCACAACATCAGCAATTGCCCTTGATCGTCGTTCTTCCTTGTCCCTCTATTCTCCAGCTCTTGTGTCGTGCTTTATTCTCCCACGCTCGGCTTGTGTCCTACCTTGCGCTTGTACATCTTCCCTGCTCATAGTCCACAAGATTGGTCTATTGAGATTACCACGCAAGCGCCATGTAGGAGCTTCTGCGAGTAAATTGGCCCTTTGAGATGCAACCACGTAGAACTTGTGGATGAGTTTTTGACAAACTTTGAGATGCAGGTGAGTTTTTGTAAAAATCCCAACAAAGATAATCAATCCATCTTTTCAATAGTAAGCAAAAAAAAAAAGTGCCTAGTCTTCCATGAACCACATATTGTATCTTTTGTAAGAGTGATTTTTAAGATGAAACATGAGCGTATGCAAGAAAACCGAAATCTAGATGTAACTATTGTTGCTTTTTGTGCTGCAAGCAGCAGGGCATTGATCTTTTTATAATGTGGATGCGTGTTCGAAGGGTGGGTTATGACGCTGTTATTGCTTTCACAGCAATGTATTATGTACTCCATCCATTGAGTTTTATAGGGCGTATTTTGACCGAGCATATAGATTAAGAAAATTACTAAATAGAATGACTACAATACCCATTCACTAAGGGTTTGGAAATATGAGAGAAACTAGTTTGAGTGGTTAGTCATGCATAAATGCTCGGGAAAGAGAAGGAACTTAATAAGGACAAAAAAGAGAAATACTAATCATTAGAATACTCCCTCTAGTCACAAAAGAGTGGCATATTGGATATGGATACGATCTCAAAAAATACAACTTTAACAAGCAATTTCTATTGTAATGTAATAATAATACATAATAAAATTATAATTTTATGAAAGTATTTTTTGAGACAAATCTAAACATATCATTTTCACATGCTGAATATAAATATTCATCGATATATCGAGAGCTAAAGTTTACAAAGTTTAACTGTACGTATCCCAAAACATCACTCTTTAGGGCATGTACAATGGGGGTGACATGATCTGGCTATAATCTTTGTCATGTAAGATTTTTAATGATATGGATGAGAGAGAATAACGTCATTTGGCATGCAATAGACAGTCTATAAGGCCCTTATAGACAGCTTTTTCGTTGTTGTATCCATGCCGTCCGTACAATTTGTGGGGTTATATATAGATAATAGATAACTTAAAGATAACTCATTGTATGAGTTGTCTTTAATTTTGTCTATAGATGATATGAAGAGTATTACAGACAATAGTCGTCTATACAATACACGCCCTTAGTGATAGTAGGAAGTACCCTGCTTGGGGAGGAGAATATTTATCATTGTAGAGCATGGGGATTAACGAGGTCACTACTATAGAAAAGGTCATCACAAACAGTTCAAAATCGTCATCATAGACGGTTTTTCTGAACCGCATAACTTTATAGGTCAGTGATGACACGAGTCGTCACAGACGATTTTTGAACCGTCTGTGAAAAAAACTATCATAGACGGTTCTAAACAATAACCGTCTATGATAATCAATTATCACAGAAGGTTCTTATTCAGAACCGTCTGTGATAATAGACTATCACAGATGGTTCTTGCTCAGAACCATCTATGATAGTTTTTTCTATTGCAAAAAAAATCAAATTCTAAGCCAAACCAATCAATTGCTGGACAGTTGGACCTGAGTATCTGCATATGGTTGATTACACAATCTAGAATAAAAGAAAACTCAAACTGGACGGCGAACGAACGGCAAAAATAGGTGCTGAAACTTTGGATGCCATTTTGAGGCCCTAAACAACCTTTTTTGGATTTTTTTTCACTTTTCCAGTGCCTCGCGAGTGAATCTAACTTGGACTTATAGATTTTCGGATTGAACTTTTCGTTAGCTTTCCAATGAGCCAAAAAACGTCGTAATCCGACTTCGTATGCAAAAGTTATGGCTATTTTACCGAACAGTGCGCGAAACCAAAATCTGTTCGGGTTCGGATTTGTGGCCGGAGAGGAAAACGAGTCCGAGACGAAGAGGCAGACGATGGCCTGGTACTCAGAGTGAGGGATGCTGAGGTGCTCGTTGTCGATGTCCATGAGCTTCATCTCAAAATCCGCAATCTTATCTTGATATATTCATTCACAAGAAAACCACGGTCACCACTAAGAGTCACCGAAAGCAACAAGGTAGGGGGAGCCGACAAGCGATTGATCACTTACTAGCATGGGTCCTGCGCATCCCTCCTCCTCCTCGTGGTCGTCGGCTGTGTCTCCTTGCCGAACCACGCCGGGGAATCGAGGACGGTCGCCGGAGCTCACCATGGGGGAGGGGAGAGGAAGAGACTGATGGAAGACAAAGCGGATGTGGCTATAACATATAAGGACAACGCCAAAATATTTGACCTCCCACGCACGCGTTCCAAAATTTTCACCATCCTGCGCTGCGAATCACAGACGATTTCAAACAAAAATCGCAGGATGACCATAATATCCTGAGCGGTTCTTGTTAAGAACCGTCTGTGATACTTCATAGGCGGTTTTCAGCATGAACCGTTTGTAATATTATGGTGATATCACAGACGGTTCTTATTAAGAACCGTCTGTGATACTTCACAGACAGTTTTCAACATGAACCGTCTGTGATATTATGGTCATCACATACGGGTTTTAGCGCAGCCAAGAATACGATACGCAAAACCAAAACCGTTTATGATTGTATTTAATACGAACGATTTTGGTAACCGTCTGTGATAAGGCGTCCAGTATTAGCCTTTTTGTAGTATTGGGTCATGAAACCAAGAAATCATTTAGAGAGAAATGACCTCCGCATCCATGGTGTTAATGTCTTGGGATAAGAGAGAGAATAGTGTGGGCAGGTATTTACTTGTAAATGTTGAAGAGAGAGGGAAGATAAATAAGAGCAAAAGAGAGAAATGACATTAAAGTCGCATACACGCCTTATATTTTGAAACAAAAATAAATAAATAAACAATATGCCTTGTATTTTGAGACGGTGCGCGAATATATTGCTTGATTTACAAAGTTCAACGCGCTATGCAATTCCGGTAATACAGTCGAGGTAGGGAAACCCATAAACTAATTTTTAATGTTACTATTTCTTAATTAGCTCAAGCTTGCCCAAGTTGGATAGTATTTTACAATGAATACTGGTGTTATATATTTATATACCACCTCTGAAACAACGGTAGTGTTGTGCAGATGTAATTAGATAATTTTTTTTTTGCATCAGACCAAATAAAGAAATGTGAGTGAAAAGGTGCACGGGGAAATAAAATTGAAATGGATGTACATATATAAACAGTCTTTTGTACCTAAAATAACTCATCTTCATGCGTCAGCATTGCCACTCCTGTACAGCCACCTCTCAACGCAAAACCTCGTAGCAACAGGATTCAGGACTGAACAGCCAAGCCACCCGCGCCCACGGTGGACCGCGCGCAGGGACGCGCCGGTCGCAACCCGCTCTGATCAATCCGAGGTCGAAACGTGTCCGCACAGCGCACAGCACGCGGTACGGGCGGGTCGACGGGCACCTCCCTGTCCCCCGTACACCGACAGTGTACTTCTTCTTTCATTGTCCCTTTCACTGCGACTCCGGCACTCGGCACGGCAGCCGGTGATTTTGACACGACGTCGCGTGCACCACCTACGAGATTATTTTTTACTGCGGTTTCATCTTCTTTCTTTGCTTTGCTGGTCTGGTCGCTTCCTCTCAATCCAATCGTCTCGTGAATAATGACGCCCATTACTAATCGCCTCGTGACAGTACGTCCTTTTCCTCTGCTGCGTGACTCTGACAAGAGCAGCTAGTGTTCTTTTATCGGCTGAGATTAAAATATGAAAAAACACGGAGCCAAACAAACAAGCCCCTAAGTTGTACCGCCACACCGTGAATTGTCGATTTTTTTTCTTAAATGATACTGTTTAGAAACGCATTAGCACAAATAATATCCACGTGAGCGCAGATGCAGAATAGTGCATAACTCCGTCTCCCGGACGCACGAACCCGTGCCACGCTGACATGTCTGTCTCATCCACGGCACGAGCGGCGATCGAAGGTGCCTCGTTCGCACCACCTGGTGCGGACTGTCCGTTCACAATTCTGCACATCCTTAATGCGGACAATCCAAGCCAAACAAACAGTAAAAGCAATCTACCACTGCCATGATACTGCCCACCAAATAAAATAATCAAACAGGGACATGCCTTGAGAGTAATGGGGCTCACTTGTCAACTGCCAAAACAAAAAATAAGATAGTTAAGAAATTAAACAGCATGATACTGCTCTACATTCAGTACAGCTGATCTCATATGAGCTCATATTTGACTCTTGATGCCAAATCAATCACCTGAGCATTTATCTTTAAGCAAAGATTGCCCGTGAGATCACACTTGACACGCGCATGGGGTAATCCTTGTCCGCAGCAGGGACGTGTGGAGCTGCATTAGTCTTGTCCGTACCTAGTGCATATCCGCATCAGGGAGATACGGACAAGACATAAATAGTGCATATCCGCACTAAGAGGCGTCAATAGTGCAGCCCGTACTAGGGTGGTGCAGACAAGGCACCTCTGACAACGTGTGTCCGTGCGTCCCGAGACGGAGTTATGCGCTATTTTTGCATCTGCACTCACGAGGACGCTATTTCTACTAATACGTTCCCAAACAGTGCTATTCAGGCAAAAAAAAAATATGAATTGTCCTCTCGTCACTCTTGGATGGATAATAGGAAAGCGTTGGACCAAAACTGCGACTAGAGGAGGTGAATAAGAGCACTACATCTTTTTTTCCATCTTGATCGGATTCAACTCAATTTTAACTCCAATAGCTATGAAAGCTACAAAGATCAACGTACAAGCACAACGGAAGTCTTGTATTGAATCCAATCAAAACCTGGAAGCACAACAACCGAAAACACCAAAAACTCAAAACAAGATGAGTTAGGCGGTCATACCTTTCAGGTTGGGTGGTCTGACTGGTGTCCTGGAGTCTAACCTTTCACCAGGAGCGGTCTAACCTAGGAAAATCAAACTTTGATCCCAAAACTTACTCGTGGGTAAAAGATGATCAAGAAGATCCTAAATGGATTCCCACATGTCACAGCAAGAAACCAAAGCAAACCAAAGGATCACTAAAAACCCAATATATCTATGGGAGTCTTGGAGATTGAGATAGGGTATGCGATGAGAACCCTTTACTTTCAGTTGGTTCTGTTTGTGAAAGAGATTGTTTAAAACGAGTTCAGTTGTGTGTTCCTGGTTAAAGGAGGTGCTCCTTGTTAAGGTGAAGAGATCGATTGAGACATAGAACAAGAGTTCTGTGTATTATGTGCAGGTTGTGTGGTTTGGTACCAAAGGGAAGGTTGGTCCAAGGTACATTGGTTTGGTTCTAGAAGTTGTGGGGATCTTGGAAGATAGCGTCTCACTAGGACCGTCTCGAGTCCTGACACTAGGTGCACACCGTTTTCCATGACCCAGTGTCGCAGGAGTACTTGAGAGATCGGGAGTGTGAGGTTTCATTAGAACCGTTGACCAACGAGTAAGAGCTTACCTTCGAGTTTCGTCTGGTGCGTGTATTGGAGGATTCGAAAAAGCGTGTTGGGGCATAAGACTTTGAAGGATGTCAAAGTGATGTGGTCGCATCAAACCGAGAAGCAAGCGACTTGGGAGTTGGAGTCTCGCATGCATGAAAAATACCTAGAGTTGTTCACAACGGATATGTGTTAATTGTTGTCGATTTCGGATTTTGGTTGTTCTTCGAGTAGAATGACGAGAGTAGAATTCAGGGTCGAATTCTTTTAAGGGGGTAGAATGTAATATCCTATTTTATCAAATAAGTATTTAATAAATTGTAAAAGGATTAATAATATGAATTTAGGAGGAAAATAGTTATGGGCCTTTGGCCCATACCCAG